>JASCZW010007270.1:10000-89698 GCA_034211315.2 Aedes japonicus
TTCCTCTCCTAACGAAGCTCTACTAATCCTCTTTTTAGGCACTGACATTATTCCCTCCTGTTGTTGTAATACTTTCACTTGGTTGGCCATATATTGGGAAACATCAAACTCTTGCATAATCCTATATGTAGACCAACTTTTGGGCAGTGTGGTTAAAATCCTATACCGCTCATTGCTATCTTTTGTTTCCTTAAATTTATCCTTAAGCTGTGTTAGCATTTCATTATCGTCAGACAAAAACGTGTTATTGGTGGTACCGATCGATTCATAGCTGGTTGTTTCCAATGAGCCTGTAAATAAATATAACAAATTATTGATTAAAAATTGATTGATTGGAAATCATGCAAATAATTTCTATTTTATTATTTACTTTGGTAGGGAAAAGGAACAATGCCGGACGGTCCTGCAAGGGCAATCGTTTCGTGACTGGTTGCTTCGCACGATTCTAAAAGAATGTAAAAATAAAAATGTTCCAGTAACAATTGCAAGAGAAGAATTCAAATTAAAACAGAATTATATGAACTTTTATATAACATACCTGTAGTGCCTATACTGGATGGTCCTGTAATGGGTTCTTCGGTCATGGTATCAATGTGCTTATACAATTTCTTGTAGCAACTTTGACAAATGAAAGAGCTACTCTCATCAATTTTAACCTTTTTTTTCCACAGCATGGTCGTACAATTTTGCGTTGATTTTTCTGGAACACGAACTCAACACCCAAACATTACAAATTGAACACTTACGTTTCATTTTACGATATTCTTTGATATAACTGTTCTGATATGATACTTTGTTTTCAACTGGTAACTTCTTACATAAATTTCCGTGTTTTATATGATGTTTATATTGTACCTACGATCAAGTGAAGTGAACTGCAGCCTAGACTACAATAGGTATTGAATTGTTTCTCGGCTGTAGCGATCAAGTCTATTTGCAGACGGGAGCGAGTAGAGCGGAATTTCTAAAGCGAGAAAGCAACAGAATAACAGATAACGCAAGCGAGCGACGAGTATGAAATGAAAGAGATGTTGTTCACTCTGCTGCTTCTCCGCTTTAGAAATTCCACTCTACTCCCTCCCGTCAGCGAGTAGACCTGATCGCTACAGCCGAGAAACAATTCAATTCAATCTCACAGGTCGATAAACATTCTACATCTACAGTAGGTAGTCAATACGTATCAACGGTTCTTCTTTTAAATAATAATACCAATGCCCCTCTGTGTAACGAAAAGAATGTTAGGTAATCAAATTGTCAATATCTACCTAAAGTCTCATTAGTCTTAGTTGCTATAATATTATATAATTATGTCAAGTAAATATTATTTATTATATAATATTTACTTGACATTCTATGATCCTACTCATAGATTTCATTAGTCATAGGTTTGATTGGATGGAGACGCATGGTAATCTACCATGCATCTTCATCGTTTCTACAGGCGGGTGATGTATAAAATGAAGAGTAATGATTTATTATTTAAAAAATTGTATCTCCAAAACGACACGCAGAACATCTCCAATTTTTTGATATGTTATGTAAAATTGAATGCTCTTTCATTTAAAAATACTAAATCAAGGAGTCGTTGAGGCCTCTCGCAGTCAAATTCAAGAAAAACTATTTGTTTTGTATTTTTTTCATACAAAAATTGATATATTCAAAAGTTTCGTATTTTTGCTTGGAAATTCAAATAAATACAAATACAATGGCCAAAAATGACTAAAATCGGTTAAACGGTTTAGGAGTTATAAATTTTTGAAAATTGAAGATTTTGAAAAATCACGATTTTTTGGACCAGTCTAACGCAGAAAGGTCCAGTCTAATAACGAAATAAAAAAATACAGGTCTAATATTTTTCGATGTTGAACAATCCTACCGAATATTATAAAATTCTGAGAGATCGTATAACTTTTTTCATGGAATTGCTGTATATATATATATATATATATATATATATATATATATATATATATATATATATATATACACAGTGTTCAATAAGTTCGGATACACTTTCAAAATTTGTTAAAAAATGAAAACATGTTTTTTATTTTTGGATTTATGTTATTGAAAGCTATGTTTACAAGGAACGTTTACAACATTTCTCTTGGAATGACTCCCCCTTTGTACTCCTTAACGAGCTTCAAACGTTTCTCGAACGCGTCGCAGGCAGCACGCACGGACTGCATGGGCATTTCGTCCCAGATTTTGAGAATTACCGTCTTGAAATGATCCAAAGTGCTGACCTTGTATTCGTTCAGCTTCGCCATCATATAGGACCAAACAAAAAAGTCGAGAGGATTCAAGTCCGGGGAGCTGGGAGGCCACAAAGTTTTGTCCAGAAAGTCGGTTAAATTGTCCCGACACCAGGCTTGAACCACATTTGCCGTATGGGCTGGTGCACCGTCCTGCTGGAACACGTAGTGCTCATCGCCGTAGAGGCTTCGGAGACTGGGGGCAACAACCTTTTCCAAAACCTCAGTTTTGTAGTACGCCGCGTTGATTTTGACGTTTTTCAATAAACACCAAGGGTAGCTTACCACGTTTGCATACTGCCCCCAAACCATCACCGACGCGGCACTTTGGAACCGAGGGATGTTTATATTGGATTCAGGAATGCTGTCCCTCGATGGCGCCCACACCCGGTCATTTTGCACATTGTGCGGCTGCTGCAGCACGAACAGTTTCTCGTCCGAAAAAACAAACTCCTGACCAGCGTGCCGAGAAGGATCCTCTTAGCTCGATCCAACCGCTTTTTGCTGGTAGCCTCCGAAACGCCATGGACCTTACGTTTTTGTAAGGCCTGAAACCAAGGTCCTTGGTGAGTATGGTGTGAGCGGTTCCAATGGAAACGTTGAGATCTGCAGCCGTTTTCCGGATTGAGCGGTTCTTTTTGCGCCGAATTCGCTCCCTCACGATCTTGATGACCCGTGGCGTCCTCGCTGAACGCGGCTGACCGGATCTCGCACGGTCATTGGTCGAGGACGTCTCCCGGTATCGCCTGATGGTCGTGTAGACAAAGTTCCGCTTGACCCCATGCGATTTCAGCAGCCGGAATATATCGCCGGGTCGCTCACCGTTCAAAAAACGCTTAATTACGAAGTCCCGATACTCTTTCATCGCGCGTAACAAACGAACAACAACTAACAGAATGTCAACACCGCGCACATTCGGTAGCGTATGAATGAAGCTAAGGCTGACACCAATACCAATGCAGAATATGTACATGGCGCATACCTACGCAATGATGAAAACTTGTATTCGAACTTATTGAACACCGTGTATATATATATATATATATATATATATAAATATATTTATATATATATATATATATATATATATATATATATATATATATATATATATATATATATATATATATATATATATATATATATATATATATATATATATATATATATATATATATATATATATATATATATATATATATATATATATATATATATTAGGGTGTCCCAAAATTGCACTATGTCAGGAAACTTGGGGGCTCACCCTTCAAATGATAGGTATAGGTGTAACAAACTAACTTTTGTATGACGACAACTCTAAAAAATGTTGTTTAGAGGTCGCCTCGATGAGTTTTTTGAAAAAGACCATTTTTCATGACTAATATCGTAAAAATATTTATAATTCTCAGAAGTTTAGTGTAACCTTACCCTTTTATATTTTTTACAGCTTCCTTACGGTCTAAACTACAATATAAAAAATTGTTACGACATGTCTTACGTCAAATTTGTTTGTCACATTTTTTTAATTCTGTCAAACGATGATTTCTTAGGTGCATTCTGGCGTTCAATCATCAAAAGTGGGTATCAAACTTACAGCTATTGTCAGTCTTGTATATTAGAAATACGGGAAATTTTATAAAAATAAACTTTGCTGAAAATAGTATAGTCCTACTTACATCCGTTATTTAGATATTCTTTATATAGTGTTGGAAGAAAAGCTCAGCATTTCATAACACAAAGTATTTTCAACAGCGAATCAACCCATCGAAGAAATGACATCGCCTACGCTGTTTTGAATGTGGATTTTTTGTGGTGTCCCTTGGTAACGTGAGTAAAGAAGCTTCTAGAATGCCATCAGAGGATATATAAGCGGAATACGATCGAACATTTCTTCAGTTTTCCTTCGATTTTCATAGAAAACAGTACCAAAAAAGAAAAAAACTATGTCGCCGAAAACGAAGCTGAAGTCGGATATCATTACCGGTATAGCAAGAAAAAATCTACACAGAAATAATTTGCCGTCGGAGATGGACATCATCAGCTTCTTTCGATACCAGCATGAAAACCAGAAACTTCCAACCGGACAAAGCATTCAAATTGTGGCTACCGATACTGTGGCGATTTGGAACCAAGCCGGTCTTCCAAATCAATTGAAACGGAACGTTGTTAGGCGCGTTGCCAAGCTCGTTAGGACATGGCAACGCCTCAGAAAGGCCCAAAGAAGAAACTTTCAAGACCAGCGTTGAAGATGTGTAAGATGCGGTTGAGTTACTTCTTCAATATTAGCGTGAACCACATCGAAGAAGAGCTACGAAATGATAATGTCCGTGCAGAGTTCTGGAGCAAACAGGTGATCAACAAAATTCCGGTTGAGTTCCCGGAAAGCTTCAAAAATATTGTACCATCAATTTATAAGGAAAGCAACGAAAAGAAAACAAGAAAAATGACAAGAAATCCAGCAGACAACTGAGTAGAACAGTACGAGAACCTATCGTGGACGAGACAAGAGAAACACTGCGTCGAAGCAAAAGGCATGAACTATTGACGAATACTGTCATCGAGAACCTAGATCGAGCTCAGGTATCGAATCGTGAAGCAGTTGGTGTATTAGCAGCCACAGCTGTTGTTTTCGGTGTTGGATCTGAAAAGTTGAGTTTGAGTAAATCAACTCTTCAAAGAAAACGCAAAGCGGTGAGTCATCTTATCTAAAATGTTTTGAATAATGTTTAAAATTTGTTTTTCATTTTTAAGGTGCGCTAGAAATTTCCAACAGAATCAAAAACAAGTTTCCGAAGGACAAAGCATTGGTGGTCCATTTCGACTCCAAGCAATTGCTGTTCAATCGACGAAAGAGCGAAAAGATAGCCATTGTAGTAACAGGATTGGATGCAACTGAACAAATTATTAACAGCACGTTTCTTGAATCCGGAACAGGAAAAGCCGTAGCGGAAGCAGTTTTTAAAAGCTTGAAATGCTGGAATCTTGATGGCACCATCAGTGGCAAATGCTATGACACTACAGGTGTGAATTCTGGAGAAAAAATGGCGCTGCTGTTATCCTGGAAAGGATGCTTGGAAGAAAGTTGCTAGATTTTCCTTGCAGACACCACATTTTCGAGCTGGTCCTTATGACAGCATACAAAACTTGTCTAGGTCAAGCTACGATTTCTCCAGACGACACCCTGTTCAAATCATTCCGCAATGAATGGGAGAGATTGGACAAGAGCGATTTTTCTGGTTTTCCTGAAGGTAACAATTTATTGATTTGTTATGTATGAAAACTATTATCACTATTTTTTCTTGTGATTTAAAGGTACATTCAGTGAAGCGGAAAAGGCAAACCTCGTTGCATTTTGCAAGCAAATGCTGCTGCGAACTTTCATACGTGAAGATTATTCAGAGCTTCTTGAACTTACACTTATGTGCGTAGGAGATGGCGAACCAGCTAAATTTCGACGTCCTGGGGCGCTACATCATGCCAGATGGATGGCGAATGCCATTTACGGTCTCAAAATGTACCTTTTCCGGAAGCAATTTATGACAGATTGCAATCAGATTGAAAGGTTCGTACTTTTTGTGAATTGTAATGTAGAAATATTTACCATAAGCGGATCATGAAAGTTCCGGAGAAATTTGTTAAGGCGAATGGTTCTGTGCTTGTAAATAAACTTTCCCATAGTCGATTGCTAGCCAATAGTTGCGGGCTATAGTTCAATTCAGGACACTAACAGCAAAATTCTATAGAGGAACTGAGCTGTTATTCGTGAAAAATTGACGATTGGAAAGTTTGTTTACAGACGAAGAAACGGCTTCGCAAATTTCTACAGAATTGAAATATTTACCTCATTCCAATGATATATATTTTTTTATCATTCAATTGTAGATCACTGGAAATATGGAGAAATTGACATGATTAATCCATGCGGATACAAGGAAAAAACTGGAAGGTAAGTTAATTATTCAATTTGTATGTAAATCATTCGACGAATCTCTACAATTGAATTGAATTGCACTTGATTCATATACACATACTAATTTATTCTATATATTTCAGGCTGTCGAAGGTTGATCCAATGCTCTACCACCAGGAGAATACCCTTACATTATTTGTCTGGCAACTGCACCAAAACAGGGAGAGTATGATGTGTATTTACAAGGAAAAATCATATTTTGTGGTCAGCAAGCAGCCATGTCTACTTTGAATAAAAATACTTGGAAATAAAATACCTAATTTAAGCCTGTTCACATTTTTCCGATCCGTTTAGTGGGGAATAAATCCGAAAAAAATAGATCTTACAATCTTGCTTTATACATTTTTATTATAGCATTCCAAAAACCTAAAACAGAAAAAGAAAACTTAATTTTCGGTAAAAACGATTGCAAATAGATAATTATAAACGTTTTTCGCTTGTCACCAACAGTACCGAAATTTAAGTAATCCATGTTTACCGATAATTTCAGTATGTGCACTTTTGTGCGGTTATCGGTATTTTTTACCGAATTTTCGGTATTCTGGTCTTAGCGTGAGGCAGAGTTACTCACCCCCTGGCAAAAGCCTAAAGCTTGTATTACACTGTTTGTCCAATAGCCAAATATTTGTCATAGGCAGATAGGCATCTGACAAACATCTATGATATCTGTCAGCTGTCTAGCTGCCCATGCCAAATATTTGGCTATTGGACAAACAGTGTAATACAAGCTTAAAGCTTGTAGTACACTGTTTGTCCAATAGCCAAATATTTGTCATAGGCAGATAGGCATCTGACAAACATCTATGATATCTGTCAGCTGTCTAGCTGCCTATGCCAAATATTTGGCTATTGGACAAACAGTGTACTACAAGCTTAACACCCCGGTCACACTACAACTTATATTACATGATATAGATTATCTTGATAGGGAACGTCCATTAATTACGTCACGCAAAAAATGACATTTTATAACCCCCCTCCCCCCACTTGTCACGTTTTTTGTATGAACCTTCAAATTTTTTTGTATGGATCGTCATGTTTTCTCAAACCCTCCCTCCCCCCTTACTGCGTGACGTAATTAATGGACCTTCCCATCAGCATCTTTACATCTAGTTGTAACACCCCGTTCGCACTACAACCTAAATTACGTGATATAGAGTATCTTGATATGAAATGACATGAATATTATTTCCAGTGAAGCGTAAATCGTAATTGGCCCCTACTGCAGGTTCCCCGAGGTCGTTCCGGTAGTTCGGGAGGGACCAATATTGTCAAAGATCTACTTTTCGTTTATATTAAGCTTTAAGGTAAAAAACAAGAAAGAAACAAGAAAAAAAGCTGTGACATAGCATGTTTTGAGTAAAATAAAGAACTGACCGCATCCAGGACC
The DNA here is from genome assembly GCA_034211315.2 of Aedes japonicus. Lineage (NCBI taxonomy): Eukaryota > Metazoa > Arthropoda > Insecta > Diptera > Culicidae > Aedes > Aedes japonicus. Next base: position 17,616 of record JASCZW010007270.1, read on the forward strand.
CTTCATCAGAACCTGTTTCACGGAAATGGCCATATCTCGGTCAATTTAAGGCCGATTCCTGTGATCAACCTTTCATTTGCTTGGGAAATGTTTCGTTTTCGTGAGTTTACACGTTTGAGTGTTTTTGAGTATCTTGATATGAAATGACATGAATATTATTTCCAGTGAAAACTATATGTATAGATTCTGATATCAAGATACTCTATATCACGTAATATAGCTTGTAGTGCGAACGGGGTGTAACACCCCGTTCCACTACAACTTATATTACGTGATATAGATTATATTGATATCAGCATCTTTACATCTAGTTTTCACTGGAAATAATGTGCATAGCAGTTGATATCAAGATACTCTATATCAAGTAATAAAGGTTGTAGTGTGAACGGGGTGTAAAAGTACGTTCGCACTACACCTTATATTACATGATATAGAGTATCTTGCTATCAAATGACATGTACATTATTTCCAGTAAAAACTAGTTGTATACACGCTAAGATAAGATGACCGAAAATTACGTTTTAATTTTACCGTAAATCTGGATCAACAATAGAAAAGGGCCTATCAACATTTGTAAACAAACACTTCTGAGCCTATTTCCTCGCAAAGCGTAGGCCACCCACGCAAACCAATATCATCACCATGTAGGAGAAAGTTTCCCCTACACGATGATTTTGTAGGTTGCATGTGCAATAACGGCTTCCGAGAAAACAGGCTCAGAATTGTTGTTTACAAATGTTGATGAGCATCTATGTGTTGATCAAAATTAGGCTTTGGTGGTAAAACCTAAAATTTCGGTAAAATTTAACGACTGATTACACGGAACTGAAAAACTACCTAAAAATAGCTTCTTTTGACGCAACCGCGATCTTTTGTTCAATGAGGTAAATTTGTATAAACTTAGATTTACCTAATTTTAGGTTGACGGGACTGAACCATCGAGTAGGTAAATTGTAGCAATCCAAAAAAGAGGTAGCGGTGGGTAAAATTTACATACTAGTTGGTTAAAACATATCTGCAAGGAACCAAACCAAATGAAGCCAACATTGGGAAATATACTGCTGTTCGATCATATAAATAAAAAGAGATAATTGTAATACCTGTGTTTTATTGCCAAGTAAAAAAATAACAACTTTTTAGCCAATTATGCTTATGGAATGGAAAAACCAATTCACCTTTACGTGTTAATAAAAACAAAACTTATATTATTAAGTTTAAATTGAAAAAAAAACGAAAAGGTGAGATATGTCAGTGACATATCTGCAAAGTCGCCGTAGGACTGCTTGTTGATGTGGAGGAATTGTAATAGAATTAATAAATATCTACTATATTTTGTTCAGTCTAAAGACTCATCAAACCATCTGTTATTAGAATTAGTTTTCCACGAAAATTAATATAGTCAACTCTTTATAACTCTTGAAGTGGCCCTAAAAAGGGCCGTTTGGTATTCAGTTATTCGCTGTTCCTGGAGTGATCCGGTAATTGTCGAGTACCAGATGATGAATTGGTAGACAGTAGAATGGGTGGTCGTTGTTGTTGGTTCTGTTCCATGGAAGAAAAGCATATAATATAAGTCTTTAGGTGTTTTAGGAGCGTTAATACTGTGTATGAAAATCTTCAACTCTTTAGAACACCTTAAGAGGCCCTGAAAAGAGCCGTTGGGTATTTTGTCGTTTGTTATTTATGGTCCGAGTAGTACAGACAATGGTCCAGTGCTAGGTGATGGTTGGTTGTCGAATAGGTAGATGTTGTCATTCACGCAAAAAAATACGTAGTTATACCAATTCAAAATAGGAATCAATTCAACTAAAATTTTGGTTTATATATGGACCAATAAAACTGATGAACTAATTTAACAAAAACTTTGAGTTGAAATAAAACTTCATGTTTTATAGAATTGAACATCGTGTTTTATTGCTCAAAACAAAATGTTTTGTTATGCCAACTAAACACATTTGTTGAAATAATTATCAATGATGAACTAATTCAAGAAACCCATTGAATTGAAATAAAACTTCATGCTTTATAGAATTGAACATCGTGTTTTATTGTTCAAAACAAAATATTTTGTTAAATAAACTAAACGCATTTGTTGAAATAATAAACATCGAAGAACTAATACAATAAAACCATTTGATTGAAATAAAACTTCATGCTTTATAATACTGAGAATCGTGTTTTATTGTTTTAAAATAATTACCGCGCTATATTCCCCCAGCCGACCGGCGTGTTGGAAAGCATGAATCGGACATGGCAGGAAATGGCCTTGTGCATGTGGTTGGATGCAGGACTCGGGAAGAACAGTTAGGGAAAGGTCGTCATAATGGCAGCTTATTTTCAAAATCGTCTTCAGTCGGAAGTTTTTCCAGCTATCTACAAAGAGAATAATTAGTTGATAATCTGTTTTACAAATTATACTGTTTAAACTTACCTTAGAAAAACCGAGGCGGAGACAGCAATATGGCTGCTATGAAATGTGCACTCATACAAATAATTTATTAATACAATAAATTAACCATTTTAGTTTAAATGATGTTTAAAATAAGATATTTTTATAAATCAAATATTATTTAGACGAATATCACACAGCGGTGACTACTTTAAATAATTTGATTCGTTTGATTTCAATTGAATTTTGAATAGATTTGGATTTTTTAAGAATTGAAACAAATAAAAACCATGTATTGAATAGCAGCAAAATATTTTGTTGATTCGAAACAGGGGGATTATAGGAGTGAAAAATATTTCGATTTTATAACAATAAATTAATCGATTGAGTTTAAAAATAAATGCGATTATTATAAATCAAAATATTATCTAAATTACTTTAATTAACTTTATTGGTTTGATTTGAATGAAAATTTGAATTGATTTGAACTTTTATGAATCGAAATAAATAGAAATCTTGTATTGAAAAGCAACAAATCATTTTGTTGATTCAAAACAGAGTGATTTCTAACCGTGAAAAATATTTTGTTCAAACAATAAATTAAACATTTGAGTTAAACGATAAATGTGGTTGTTATAAATCAAACATTATTTAAATTAATATCACACAGCAGTGATTACTTTGACTAATTTTACTGGTTTGACTTGAATGAAATTTTTAATCAATTTGGAACTTTTTTATGAATTAAAACAAACAGAAAGCTTGCATTGAATACCAACAAAATATTTTGTTGATTCAAAACAGAGTGATTTCTTAGGGTGACAAAATACTTTGTTCAAGCAATAAATTAATAATTTGAGTTTAAAAACAAATGTGATTGTTCTGAATCACACAACTGTGATTACTTTAAATAATTTTATTGGTTTAATTTGAATGAAATTTTAAATTGATTTGAAACTTTTTCATGAATTGAAACAAATAGAAACTTTGTTTTGAATACCAACAAAATATTTTGTTGATTCAAAGCAGAGTGATTTCTTTGCGTGTTCCAGTTCATGTTCCACAATATCTGCTACCTGCTGATTTAATGGTTCGGGTGGTTCGAATGCGAGTACAGACAACATAGGTCTACGATACGAAAAATATGAACAATAATGTCTGCACTCTACGCCGATATTTTTAACATACGTTAAATCTATACAAGAACCACCAAGTGTGGTTGCTTCATTCCGAAGGTTTGCTAAAGTAAATTTTAAATGTTTTTGCATGAAATCTAGAAAATCTATTATGTAGAAGGAGATGTTCGCTCATCACCATGAGGCACCAAGAGTGAACATTAATGTTTTTGACTAGAATAAAAGATGTGAAGAGAAAGTGTTGAAAGTTCCATCAGAGTACGGCAGGTAGGAAATTTACCTTTAGTGATCGTCAGTCGGTGCGAATCAAAACAAACCCAAAAAAGGAGAGAGTTCCTCTCCCATGTGCGCATCAATAAACAGAGTGCACACAATAGATCGCTAGAAGCCACAGTGGTACATGAGCGTCTTTCCATGCGTCTATATTTGCCTGTTGAAGTGGCGGACTTGTTCCGTCGCTACAACCTACCCCGTAGTGGGATGTTAGGCAAAGATTGACGTCCATGGTTCGAGTACCATTGGATACATGCCCTTTCGCTCATTTTTTCTCTTCACATCTTTCATTCTAGTCAAAAACATTAATGTTTTGGTGCCTCATGGTGATGAGCGAACATCTCCTTCTACATCATAATCGTTACTCCTCGCACGGAGAATAAATAACATAACAATTAATGTATAGAAAATCTATGTTTTCATTTTTGGAAACGTCAATACCAAGTCTCCGGTCAACACAACTGGCGTATCTTGCGCAGGATACCTGAACAACATGCGAATCAAGAACAATTTTTAAATTCTTCGTAGTTGTTCCTGGTGAAATGTACACCACAACCAGCAGAACTTCAGTGTCCATTACAGATATATTAGCTGCACAAATGTCCCCAACGTTATCGATCTGTTTGCTGATTGGTTAATACGCTCCACGTATCACGTGATGTGGTATTTTGGCGCGAGAGTGATATTCTTCATTTCCCGCTCATTTCTTCTACTGGTGATTCATATCGAAATGAATATGAAAACAATTTATATGTATATATGATGATTCGATAATTTTATTAAATATTCTTATAATTATAAGAATTATTGTTATTATTTTAATAATAATGAAAATTATTATTAGAAGCGTTTAAATCAGTAAAGATATTATCTTTCAAATGTCTTTACACATAGCTAGAATATCATGAGAATTTAATTTATTTCTTCTATATTCTGTTTCTTCTCTACAATCAATTAAACAAACTCTTTAGTTGGGAAAATTGTGTTCAAAAGGACCCTTTTTATTAATTGTTGGGGAGGGGGGGGGGAGGGTCTTCTCGAGTAGCAAGATGGCCTGAATTTTCTCCGGCCTCTTGGAGTAACGTCATGTTGAAGTAGCGCCATGCAGTGAAAATGTCGATTAGCTCAAGATAAACTATTAATTTAACAAAATCTTTTATTGGGAAAATTGTTTTGGTCGCCCAGAAAGAACAGGTTGTATTAATTATCGGGGGGAACATAGGGATCAAATTGGCTTCTCGGTCTTCTCAAGTAGCAGGGTGGCCTGAATGATTGGCGGGTAATCACCCTGTGAAATTGTCAGAACAGAGAAAATCTGGATTTACATATAAATAAGCAGCATCAGCTTCGGCCAATTTATCCGCTCTTGAAGTAACGCGAAGTAACATTACAACCATGCGTTGTGATGAAAATGTCGATTATCTTATGATAAAATAATATTTTAACAAACTCTTTAACAAACTGGTAACATTGTTTTGTTCGCCCTGAAAAGGACGGGTTTTTATTTAATTGTAGCGGGGCAACATGGTACACGTTCGAAATGTGCTTCTCGGTCTTCTCAAGTAGCAAGATGGCCTGAATTTTCTCCGGGCTCTTGAAGTAACACCATGTTGAAGTAACGCCATGTAGTGAAAATGTCGATTTGCATATTGTTTTGGTCGCCCTGAAACGAACGGGTTGTATTAATTGTCGGGGGAACATGGTACGCGATCAAATTTGCTTCTCGGTCTTCTCAAGTAGCAGGATGGCCTGAATAATTGGTAGGAAACCACCCTAAGAAATTGTCAGAACAGAGAAAATCAGGATTTACATATAGATAGACGCGGCTCGGCCATTTTATCTGGGCTCTTCAAGTTACGCCATGTTGAGACGGTGCGTTGTAATGCTATTTTCATAACTCGATTAGCTCATAAGATATTAATAAAACAAACTCTTTAATTTGGCAAATTCTATTGTTCGCCCTGAAAAGGGCGGGTTTCATCAATTGTCGGGGAACGCGATCGAAATTTGTATGTATGGCCTGAATATTTGACAGGAATCCACTGTATGTACTGCCATCATCAGCTGCTTTTTAAGTCACGACCACTTGGTTTAGGGGGATGGATGTGAGTCGAGACTTCATTCGTGTCATGTCTCGCCTCATGTCCAATAATTATTCTTTGAACGCTCATTTATACCGGGTTGGGCTGAGCGACAGCAATCTCTGTGAATGTGGACAAGGCTATCAGGACGCAGATCACGTTATTTGGTCTTGTGCTGAACATCGTGGAGTCAGATCGGGGCTCTATGATTCCCTTCGGGCTCGAGGTAGACAACCCAATGTGCCAATTCGAAATATTTTGTCTGTACGTGATTGGGGGGAAATGAAACTCATTTATGTGTTTTTGACTAACATTAGCTTTAGATTGTAGTTAGTTTAACCTGTATGTTTAGTTGAAGTTTTTTTCTGTGTACGTGTTTTTTTTCTTTTTCAAAAAATGTTCAAGTCAAAAGAAATCCATAAGTTGTATAGTTATGTGCTTCAATAATTTAGAATTTATATTTAATGTGTTATGTGACCATACTTTAAATTTCCACCCTCTTTCCCATCGGTAATTTGTAATTCCTATTAACCTCGAGACGGCCGCGAGTAATCGATTTAATCCCCCCAACTTTAGTTTTAAGATAAATGATGTATAAAAATAACATGAAAACTTGGCTCTGTTAAGTTGATTCGATTGAGCCTGTACAAATATATGATAAATTTAAAAGAAAAAGTCACGACCTGCTGGGTACCGACCGCCAGCTGCTGCTGCCACGACCAGGTGGACATTACAGCTGGGCACTGCTATGGGTGCTGGGTGCTGCCCAGCTTTACCGGGAGATCCGCTCAGCTCCAATGCTGCCGAACGAATGAGGCATTTGTTCGGAAATGTGCGTTTTATCATGGCATCGGGTACCATTGCATGAACAAAAGGGGGTATCAACTCAAGCAATGTGAATCAAATTCATTAAAAGGGGAGGGGAATCAGATGTTTCGCCAAACACTAGCGTGAAACCGAATCTACCTCTCGAGAACAAAGAATAAGAAGAAGAAGACGATGGGAGACGTCTCTTGCTTAGATTTGAAAACTGTGCTAGGAAATTTGGTTAATTTACTCTGCGAATCGAAATTATAAGACATCACCTTACATTTACGTTATTTTTAATAACTTAATGTTAAAAATCAATTAACTAGATTACTAAAACTGATACGTAGAATTATTTCCAATCGATTGGTGCAAACAATATGAAAATCGGTTATGCAATGACTTAGTTATTATCGCTCAAAATATCCAAAACGACCCGTAACGCGGTCGATTTCAGAAATTTTAGAACGGCGCCCCAGTATAGAAATGAAAGACGTAGTCCAACGTCAAAAAAACTCCAATGTGGACTCTTCATTCGGCGGTTGAGTTTTGCTTGAACTCCGTGTAGCGCGCAGTCAGTTCCGTGACAAACTTACATTTACTGTGCAGTTTCGTGCCCCACACGTTCACCGCAATCAAATCATCAAATTTTCGGAGCAACATTGGTACTTGCAAGCCAAATACAGAGAAAGATTTGAATAAAATTTCGATGGCCCTTGTGCTTGAGTTTCCACAAAAAATTATGTGTTGATTGAAAACAACATACATATTTCCTTGCTTGAAGCTATCAGCGATGCAGAGGATATGCGGTTCGACAACTGTTGCGGACGATTACTGAACTGCAAGTTTCTCATCGTATCCAACTTCGGAATGTCTGTATTTAGCCCATCTTATCAAAGGCGCAGCAGAAATTTGATAATGAGATTGAACAATTGGTCGGAAAAGCAAGCCATCTAACATGAGGATGCCCGAATGCGCGGGGAGAAGAGCCCGCCCTCTATTCGCAAACTGTTAGCAATGGGGAGTTTGCATTCCCACTTCTCCATCTAGAGTGCTTCAGTCGGGTGCCTTGATGGTCCCTCCCATTCCCATGAAATATTTATATAATAGTGTATATATATATTAGGCTGATGCAAATTTCGAAATTTTTGCTCCCCTAAGCTTAATCGACGCCAATTTGGGTCCCCAAAAAATTTGAACACATTTGGTTTTAATTTGGCTTTGCATACGCTATTCAAAGTTTGTATGGGAATTAGTATGAAGAATCTCAAACTTACATTTCCAGATCCCTAACATCTTGATATTATGTCCTTAAACCAAATCTAATGAAGATTCATGTAGTGTAAGTTGCCAACTATGCAGAAGATACCTGACATAAAAATTTTATACAAAAATAGTTATTCAACGAATAAAGTAATAAGAAATAAAAATGTGTAATATATAAAATACATAAATATAAAATTTATAAAATATATAATACAATATATATATATATATATATGTAAATATATTTATATATATATATATATATATATATATATATATATATATATATATATATATTATATATATATATATATATATATATATATATATATATATATATATATATATATATATATATATATATATATATATATGTATATATATATATTTATATATATATATATATATATATATATATATATATATATATATATATAATATATATATATATATATATATATATATATATATATATATATTTTTATATATATATATATATATATATATATATATATATATATATATATATATATATATATATATATATATATATATATATATAGTGGCCAATGTAGCCAATAGCCTTCTCAAGTGTATAAAAATCATACGTATGAAAAATCATGAAGATAGAGCTGCTGCACGGCATGCTTTGGAGTAAAATCGTTATTGGCCCCTACTACAGGTTCCCCCGGGATCGTTCCGGCGGTCCAGGGAGTGACCAATGTAGCCAATAGCCTTCTCAAGTGTATAAAAATCATACTTATGAAAAATCATGAAGATAGAGCTGCTGCACGGCATGCTTTCGAGTAAAATCGTAATTGGCTCCAACTACAGGTTCCCCCGGGGTCTTTCCGGCGGTTCATGGAGTGGCCAAAGTAGCCAATGTCCTTCTCAATTGTATAAAAATCATATATATGAAAAATCATGAAGAAAGAGCTGCTGCACGGCATGCTTTCGAGTAAAATCGTAATTGGCCCCTACTACAGGTTCCCCCGGGATCGTTCCGGCGGTCGAGGGAGTGGCCAATGTAGCCAATAGCTTTCTCAAGTGTATAAAAATCATACTTATGAAAATTCATAAAGATAGAGCTGCTGCACGGCATGCTTTCGAGTAAAATCGTTATTGGCCCCTACTACAGGTTCCCTCTGGGTCGTTCCGGTGGTCCATGGAGTGGCCAATGTAGCCAATGTCCTTCTCAAGTGTATAAAAATCATATTTATGAAAAATCATGAAGATAGAGCTGCTGCACGGCATGCTTACGAGTAAAATTGTAATTGGCCCCTACTACAGGTTCCCCTGGGGTCATTCCGGTGGTCCATGGAGTGGCCAATGTAGCCAATGTCCTTCTCAAGTGTATAAAAATCATACTTATGAAAAATCATGAAGATAGAGCTGCTGCACGGCATGCTTTCGAGTAAAATCGTTATTGGCCTCTACAACAGGTTCCCCCGGGATCGTTCTGGTGGTCCAGGGAGTGGCTAATGTAGCCAATAGCCTTCTCAAGTGTATAAAAATTATACTTATGAAAAATCATGAAGATAGAGCTGCTGCACGGCATGCTTACGAGTAAAATCGTAATTGGCCCCTACTACAGGTTCCCCCGGGGTCGTTCCGGTGGTCCATGGAGTGGACAATGTAGCCAATGTCCTTCTCAAGTGTATGAAAATCATATTTATGAAAAATCATGAAGATAGAGCTGCTGCACGGCATGCTTTCGAGTAAAATCGTAATTGGCCCCTACTACAGGTTCCCCCGGGGTCGTTCCGGTGGTTCCGGGAGGGGCCAATATTGCCAAAGATCTACTTTTCGTTTATAATAAGCTTTGAGGTAAAAAACAAGAAAAAAAGCTGTGACATAGCATGTTTTGAGTAAAATAAAGAACTGACCGCATCCAGGACCCTTCATCAGAACCTGTTTCACGGAAAAGGCCATATCTCGGTCAATTTAAGGCCGATTCCTGTGATCAACCTTTCATTTGCTTGGGAAATGTTTTGTTTTTTCGTGTGTTTACTGAAAAAAAAAGTTTGACAACGTCATCTTGCACGAAAATTCATCGCAAAGTCAACATGTAAAATAGCCCTTCCGGAAACCCGGAACAACTCCGGTATCCAATGACCATGGCCAATTTTGTTACCGAGACATAAAATAACATTGAATTCCCCGTCGAATGCTTCTTGAACAATTGAAATCGGATAATATTTCATGAAGTTAGAGCACTGCAAAGTTGATCAAAAATTTGCCTGTCCCGATCATTTTGTCTATCCCCTGTATATATATATATATATATCAGCAATTCCATGAAAAAAAGTTATACGATCTCTCAGAATTTTATAATATTCGGTAGGATTGTTCAACATCGAAAAATATTAGACCCGTATTTTTTTATTTCGTTATTAGACTGGACCTTTCTGCGTTAGACTGGTCCAAAAAATCGTGATTTTTCAAAATCTTCAATTTTCAAAAATTTATAACTCCTAAACCGTTTAACCGATTTTAGTCATTTTTGGCCATTGTATTGGTATTTTTTTGAATTTCCAAGCAAAAATACGAAACCTTTGAATATATCAATTTTTGTATGAAAAAAATACAAAACAAATAGTTTTTCTTGAATTTGACTGCGAGGGGCCTCAACGACTCCTTGTTTTAGTATTTTTAAATGAAAGAGCATTCAATTTTACATAACATATCAAAAAATTGGAGATGTTCTGCGTGTCGTTTTGGAGATACAATTTTTTAAATAATAAATCATTACTCTTCATTTTATACATCACCAGCCTGTAGAAACGATGAAGATGCATGGTAGATTACCATGCGTCTCCATCCAATCAAACCTATGACTAATGAAATCTATGAGTAGGACACAGAATGTCAAGTAAATATTATATAATAAATAATATTTACTTGACATAATTATATAATATTATAGCAACTAAGACTAATGAGACTTTAGGTAGATATTGACAATTTGATTACCTAACATTCTTTTCGTTACACAGAGGGCATTGGTATTATTATTTAAAAGAAGAACCGTTGATACGTATTGACTACCTACTGTAGATGTAGAATGTTTATCGACCTGTGAGATTGAATTGAATTGTTTCTCGGCTGTAGCGATCAGGTCTACTCGCTGACGGGAGGGAGTAGAGTGGAATTTCTAAAGCGGAGAAGCAGCAGAGTGAACAACATCTCTTTCATTTCATACTCGTCGCTCGCTTGCGTTATCTGTTATTCTGTTGCTTTCTCGCTTTAGAAATTCCGATCTACTCGCTCCCGTCTGCAAATAGACCTGATCGCTACAGCCGAGAAACAATTCAATACCTATTGTAGTCTAGGCTGCAGTTCACTTCACTTGATCGTAGGTACAATATAAACATCATATAAAACACGGAAATTTATGTAAGAAGTTACCAGTTGAAAACAAAGTATCATATCAGAACAGTTATATCAAAGAATATCGTAAAATGAAACGTAAGTGTTCAATTTGTAGTGTTTGGGTGTTGAGTTCGTGTTCCAGAAAAATCAACGCAAAATTGTACGACCATGCTGTGGAAAAAAGGTTAAAATTGATGAGAGTAGCTCTTTCATTTGTCAAAGTTGCTACAAGAAATTGTATAAGCAACATTGATACCATGACCGAAGAACCCATTACAGGACCATCCTGTATAGGCACTACAGGTATGTTATATAAAAGTTCATATAATTCTGTTTTAATTTGAATTCTTCTCTTGCAATTGTTACTGGAACATTTTTATTTTTACATTCTTTTAGAATCGTGCGAAGCAACCAGTCACGAAACGATTGCCCTTGCAGGACCGTCCGGCATTGTTCCTTTTCCCTACCAAAGTAAATAATAAAATAGAAATTATTTGCATGATTTCCAATCAATCAATTTTTAATCAATAATTTGTTATATTTATTTACAGGCTCATTGGAAACAACCAGCTATGAATCGATCGGTACCACCAATAACACGTTTTTGTCTGACGATAATGAAATGCTAACACAGCTTAAGGATAAATTTAAGGAAACAAAAGATAGCAATGAGCGGTATAGGATTTTAACCACACTGCCCAAAAGTTGGTCTACATATGGATTATGCAAGAGTTTGATGTTTCCCAATATATGGCCAACCAAGTGAAAGTATTACAACAACAGGAGGGAATAATGTCAGTGCCTAAAAAGAGGATTAGTAGAGCTTCGTTAGGAGAGGAAACGCTAATGCGTGTTCGTAATTTTTATAATAGCGACGATATAAGTTGTGTGTGCCCGGGAAAAAGGGATTATTTGATATCCAACAATGAAGAAGGTAGGATCTACATACAAAGAAGGTTAGTTTTATGCAATTTGCAAGAGGCGTACTCCATATTTAAAAATACTCATCCTGATATTAAGATTGGATTTTCGATGTTCGCCAGTAACCGTCCAAAACACTGCATTTTGGCAGGAACAAGTGGCACGCATACGGTGTGCGTTTGCATTTACCACCAAAACGTTAAATTGATTTTTAAAACACTCCAAAGTAAACAATTACTTCCAGATGGTGTTCAGTCCTACCATGATATGTTTTCAAAATAATTTGTCAAAATCCAAATGAGCATTGCTGGCAGCAATGTTGCGAAAATTGTCCGGGAATGCAAATTTTGGCGGTAGAACTTATGACCATTCTTAATAACGGTCACGTTGAATCATTACAATTTAAACAATGGCGTCAAGCAGAAAGATGCAGTTTGGACTTAGTTGAAATGGACACACAAGAATTTATTGATACTTTTTTAGAAAAATTACTCAATTTATTGCCACATAACTTTACAGCTGAGCGACAGGCAAACTATTTAAAACACGTGAAAAACAATTTAAAAGCTACTGAGTGTATCATAATCTGTGATTTTTCGGAGAATTATTCATTCGTTGTGCAGGATGCAGTTCAAGTGCTATTTATTTTAAAGATGAAGAATCAAATGATTTGAAGTTTACCAGTTTTATTGCAATTGCTGATTTCACTAAACATAATCATGTCGCAGTGCGTCTTTTTTTGACTCAATGCATAGCGTTCATAAAAAGTAAGTTATCAGGTTTAGAGAAAATTTATTTCTTCTCAGATGGATCTGGAAGCCAATACAAAAATAAAATGACCGCTTTTAATTTGTGCAACATGCAAAAAGATTTTGGCATAGATGCCGAGTGGAATTTTTTCGCTACTTGTCATGGAAAGGGCCCTTGTGATGCTTTGGGAGGCGTATTGAAACGAAATGCTGCGAAAGCCAGTTTGCAAGATCATCACATAACAACGGCCGAAGAACTTTATTCATGGGCTATTTCTAAGCCAGACTCGATAATACACTATCAATTTTTTCGGAATCCGACTATAATAAAATGGAAAGAAAATTAAAAATCGTTACACACGTGTGAAGCAAATTTCAGGGACTCAGTCATTCCATAGTTTTAAGCCTCAAAACGAAGAGTATATTATTGTGAAACAAAATTCATTTTCAACGGAAGAAAAATGTATAAAATTGTTATGAAAAAACTTAATAAATAAAAATAAATGTATAAAAGTGTTTTTCTTATTTTTTAACATGTTCATCATGTCACGCGGCTTTAAAGTGTTTTTTTCTTGGAACTTACACTAAGCAAAAATATTTGAAATTTTAAAGCCTTATTTATTTGAAAAGGTAATCGTCAAAAAATAGCAATTGGTCTGTGTGGTTAACGGAAAGCCTTAAAGACTGATTCGAATGTTATACTAAGTTTGTAAGTAACTCATAGATTTCATTAGTCATAGGTTTGACTGGATGGAGACGCATGGTAATCTACCATGCATCTTCATCGTTTCTACAGGCGGGTGATGTATAAAATGAAGAGTAATGATTTATTATTTAAAAAATTGTATCTCCAAAACGACACGCAGAACATCTCCAATTTTTTGATATGTTATGTAAAATTGAATGCTCTTTTATTTAAAAATACTAAACGACTCCTTGGTTGAGGCTCCTCGCAGTCAAATTCAAGAAAAACTATTTGTTTTGTATTTTTTTCATACAAAAATTGATATATTCAAAGGTTTCGTATTTTTGCTTGGAAATTCAAAAAAATACCAATACAATGGCCAAAAATGACTAAAATCGGTTAAACGGTTTAGGAGGTATAAATTTTTGAAAATTGAAGATTTTGAAAAATCACGATTTTTTGGACCAGTCTAACGCAGAAAGGTCCAGTCTAATAACGAAATAAAAAATACGGGTCTAATATTTTTCGATGTTGAACAATCCTACCGAATATTATAAAATTCTGAGAGATCGTATAACTTTTTTCATGGAATTGCTGTATATATATATATTTATATATATTATATATATATATATATATATATATATATATATATATATATATATATATATATATAATATATTCATATATATATATATATATTGTATTATATATTTTATAAATTTTATATTTATGTATTTTATATATTACACATTTTTATTTCTTATTACTTTATTCGTTGAATAACTATTTTTGTATAAAATTTTTATGTCAGGTATCTTCTGCATAGTTGGCAACTTACACTACATGAATCTTCATTAGATTTGGTTTAAGGACATAATATCAAGATGTTAGGGATCTGGAAATGTAAGTTTGAGATTCTTCATACTAATTCCCATACAAACTTTGAATAGCGTATGCAAAGCCAAATTAAAACCAAATGTGTTCAAATTTTTTGGGGACCCAAATTGGCGTCGATTAAGCTTAGGGGAGCAAAAATTTCGAAATTTGCATCAGCCTAATATATATATACACTATTATATAAATATTTCATGGGAATGGGAGGGACCATCAAGGCACCCGACTGAAGCACTCTAGATGGAGAAGTGGGAATGCAAACTCCCCATTGCTAACAGTTTGCGAATAGAGGGCGGGCTCTTCTCCCCGCGCATTCGGGCATCCTCATGTTAGATGGCTTGCTTTTTCGACCAATTGTTCAATCTCATTATCAAATTTCTGCTGCGCCTTTGATAAGATGGGCTAAATACAGACATTCCGAAGTTGGATACGATGAGAAACTTGCAGTTCAGTAATCGTCCGCAACAGTTGTCGAACCACATATCCTCTGCATCGCTGATAGCTTCAAGCAAGGAAATATGTATGTTGTTTTCAATCAACACATAATTTTTTGTGGAAACTCAAGCACAAGGGCCATCGAAATTTTATTCAAATCTTTCTCTGTATTTGGCTTGCAAGTACCAATGTTGCTCCGAAAATTTGATGATTTGATTGCGGTGAACGTGTGGGGCACGAAACTGCACAGTAAATGTAAGTCTGTCACGGAACTGACTGCGCGCTACACGGAGTTCAAGCAAAACTCAACCACCGAATGAAGAGTCCACATTGGAGTTTTTTTGACGTTGGACTACGTCTTTCATTTCTATACTGGGACGCCGTTCTAAAATTTCTGAAATCGACCGCGTTACGGGTCGTTTTGGATATTTTGAGCGATAATAACTAAGTCATTGCATAACCGATTTTCATATCGTTTGCACCAATCGATTGGAAATAATTCTACGTATCAGTTTTAGTAATCTAGTTAATTGATTTTTAACATTAAGTTATTAAAAATAACGTAAATGTAAGGTGATGTCTTATAATTTCGATTCGCAGAGTAAATTAACCAAATTTCCTAGCACAGTTTTCAAATCTAAGCAAGAGACGTCTCCCATCGTCTTCTTCTTCTTATTCTTTGTTCTCGAGAGGTAGATTCTGTTTCACGCTAGTGTTTGGCGAAACATCTGATTCCCATCCCCTTTTAATGAATTTGATTCACATTGCTTGAGTTGATACCCCCTTTTGTTCATGCAATGGTACCCGATGCCATGATAAAACGCACATTTCCGAACAAATGCCTCATTCGTTCGGCAGCATTGGAGCTGAGCGGATCTCCCGGTAAAGCTGGGCAGCACCCAGCACCCATAGCAGTGCCCAGCTGTAATGTCCACCTGGTCGTGGCAGCAGCAGCTGGCGGTCGGTACCCAGCAGGTCGTGACTTTTTCTTTTAAATTTATCATATATTTGTACAGGCTCAATCGAATCAACTTAACAGAGCCAAGTTTTCATGTTATTTTTATACATCATTTATCTTAAAACTAAAGTTGGGGGGATTAAATCGATTACTCGCGGCCGTCTCGAGGTTAATAGGAATTACAAATTACCGATGGGAAAGAGGGTGGAAATTTAAAGTATGGTCACATAACACATTAAATATAAATTCTAAATTATTGAAGCACATAACTATACAACTTATGGATTTCTTTTGACTTGAACATTTTTTGAAAAGAAAAAAAACACGTACACAGAAAAAAACTTCAACTAAACATACAGGTTAAACTAACTACAATCTAAAGCTAATGTTAGTCAAAAACACATAAATGAGTTTCATTTCCCCCCAATCACGTACAGACAAAATATTTCGAATTGGCACATTGGGTTGTCTACCTCGAGCCCAAAGGGAATCATAGAGCCCCGATCTGACTCCACGATGTTCAGCACAAGACCAAATAACGTGATCTGCGTCCTGATAGCCTTGTCCACATTCACAGAGATTGCTGTCGCTCAGCCCAACCCGGTATAAATGAGCGTTCAAAGAATAATTATTGGACATGAGGCGAGACATGACACGAATGAAGTCTCGACTCACATCCATCCCCCTAAACCAAGTGGTCGTGACTTAAAAAGCAGCTGATGATGGCAGTACATACAGTGGATTCCTGTCAAATATTCAGGCCATACATACAAATTTCGATCGCGTTCCCCGACAATTGATGAAACCCGCCCTTTTCAGGGCGAACAATAGAATTTGCCAAATTAAAGAGTTTGTTTTATTAATATCTTATGAGCTAATCGAGTTATGAAAATAGCATTACAACGCACCGTCTCAACATGGCGTAACTTGAAGAGCCCAGATAAAATGGCCGAGCCGCGTCTATCTATATGTAAATCCTGATTTTCTCTGTTCTGACAATTTCTTAGGGTGGTTTCCTACCAATTATTCAGGCCATCCTGCTACTTGAGAAGACCGAGAAGCAAATTTGATCGCGTACCATGTTCCCCCGACAATTAATACAACCCGTTCGTTTCAGGGTGACCAAAACAATATGCAAATCGACATTTTCACTACATGGCGTTACTTCAACATGGTGTTACTTCAAGAGCCCGGAGAAAATTCTGGCCATCTTGCTACTTGAGAAGACCGAGAAGCACATTTCGAACGTGTACCATGTTGCCCCGCTACAATTAAATAAAAACCCGTCCTTTTCAGGGCGAACAAAACAATGTTACCAGTTTGTTAAAGAGTTTGTTAAAATATTATTTTATCATAAGATAATCGACATTTTCATCACAACGCATGGTTGTAATGTTACTTCGCGTTACTTCAAGAGCGGATAAATTGGCCGAAGCTGATGCTGCTTATTTATATGTAAATCCAGATTTTCTCTGTTCTGACAATTTCACAGGGTGATTACCCGCCAATCATTCAGGCCACCCTGCTACTTGAGAAGACCGAGAAGCCAATTTGATCCCTATGTTCCCCCCGATAATTAATACAACCTGTTCTTTCTGGGCGACCAAAACAATTTTCCCAATAAAAGAGTTTGTTAAATTAATAGTTTATCTTGAGCTAATCGACATTTTCACTGCATGGCGCTACTTCAACATGACGTTACTCCAAAAGGGCGGAGAAAATTCAGGCCATCTTGCTACTCGAGAAGACCCTCCCCCCTCCCCCAACAATTAATAAAAGGGTCCTTTGAACACAATTTTCCCAACTAAAGAGTTTGTTTAATTGATTGTAGAGAAGAAACAGAATATAGAAGAAATAAATTAAATTCTCATGATATTCTAGCTATGTGTAAAGACATTTGAAAGATAATATCTTTACTGATTTAAACGCTTCTAATAATAATTTTCATTATTATTAAAATAATAACAATAATTCTTATAATTATAAGAATATTTAATAAAATTATCGAATCATCATATATACATATAAATTGTTTTCATATTCATTTCGATATGAATCACCAGTAGAAGAAATGAGCGGGAAATGAAGAATATCACTCTCGCGCCAAAATACCACATCACGTGATACGTGGAGCGTATTAACCAATCAGCAAACAGATCGATAACGTTGGGGACATTTGTGCAGCTAATATATCTGTAATGGACACTGAAGTTCTGCTGGTTGTGGTGTACATTTCACCAGGAACAACTACGAAGAATTTAAAAATTGTTCTTGATTCGCATGTTGTTCAGGTATCCTGCGCAAGATACGCCAGTTGTGTTGACCGGAGACTTGGTATTGACGTTTCCAAAAATGAAAACATAGATTTTCTATACATTAATTGTTATGTTATTTATTCTCCGTGCGAGGAGTAACGATTATGATGTAGAAGGAGATGTTCGCTCATCACCATGAGGCACCAAAACATTAATGTTTTTGACTAGAATGAAAGATGTGAAGAGAAAAAATGAGCGAAAGGGCATGTATCCAATGGTACTCGAACCATGGACGTCAATCTTTGCCTAACATCCCACTGCGGGGTAGGTTGTAGCGACGGAACAAGTCCGCCACTTCAACAGGCAAATATAGACGCATGGAAAGACGCTCATGTACCACTGTGGCTTGTATAGTTATTCTAGCGATCTATTGTGTGCACTCTGTTTATTGATGCGCACATGGGAGAGGAACTCTCTCCTTTTTTGGGTTTGTTTTGATTCGCACCGACTGACGATCACTAAAGGTAAATTTCCTACCTGCCGTACTCTGATGGAACTTTCAACACTTTCTCTTCACATCTTTTATTCTAGTCAAAAACATTAATGTTCACTCTTGGTGCCTCATGGTGATGAGCTCCTTCTACATAATAGATTTTCTAGATTTCATGCAAAAACATTTAAAATTTACTTTAGCAAACCTTCGGAATGAAGCAACCACACTTGGTGGTTCTTGTATAGATTTAACGTATGTTAAAAATATCGGCGTAGAGTGCAGACATTATTGTTCATATTTTTCGTATCATAGACCTATGTTGTCTGTACTCGCATTCGAACCACCCGAACCATTAAATCAGCAGGTAGCAGATATTGTGGAACATGAACTGGAATGACAACATCTACCCATTCGACAACCAACCATCACCTAGCACTGGACCATTGTCTGTACTACTCGGACCATAAATAACAAACGACAAAATACCCAACGGCTCTTTTCAGGGCCTCTTAAGGTGTTCTAAAGAGTTGAAGATTTTCATACACAGTATTAACGCTCCTAAAACACCTACACACAAAAAATAAATCTTGTTTTATTAAATGTTTTGCGCTTTACTTCTGAAAAGTGTATATTTTTCATTATATTGAAGGTAAAATTATCTACAACGAAAGTTCTTCGTTTGTTTTGAAAGTGTTATGTTTCGGTTCAGTGTGTAAATTTAAAAGTGTTTTCTTTTACCATGAAAATTGTTGAACTGTCAAATCCACCAACATAAAAAGCAAGCCGTCTTCGCTTGATAGAAAAAAAAGAATCAGGTTTAGCTGTCAAAGACGTCTTGTTCTTTTCATCCGTCCGGGAAAACATACAAGCTACTCACGGATATTGTTTTAATTTACGTTTGCTTAGAGAAGGGATTTGTCGAGGATTTAAGGTGAGACTCGGTGGTTTATTTTCCTTGGAATTTGCTTTCAAAGCTTAAGCCTCTGACGGATTACTCCTTCCACAGATTACACCAGCTTGCCGGACAACCTAATAAGTTACATGAAGCAGCAAAACACCCCAAGGAACTATTGCAACAGTCATTTTACTTCGAATCCTCTCGACTCTCTCATCGGCAGCAAAATCGATCCGAACTACGAATCCGTCCGAGCAAACCCCGTTGACGAACGGTCCATCGTCCAACGATTCGTTATCGAAGTCCGATTCCTATGCGACCGCCACGACAACGATCGAGGACACCGGGTCGGACACTCCTCCAACCGAAACAGAAGCGAAGACGCCTTCGATGTGCGAACTGGAAACCGCCAGCGTAAGTGAATACTTTCAAGCCTGTTTTTTTCATGGCATTTGTAAGAACCGTCGTGCAGTATAAGTTAATTAATTTGTCTTATATGTGTGTGTGTTTGGGAATGCTGTTTACAAAACGAAAAAGAATGTTTTATGAATTATATCCGACTTTTATTAAAAATCAAATAAGTTACAAATAGCTGTCTTATTGAAATCTATAATGATTCATCTGAAAAAACAAACAAATTTATGTTCAAACTGTTTTTTTTTTATCTTAAAACAGCTACTTTTATTAGAATTGCACAACACTTTCTAGTTGAAAGTTCATTTTGAAATAAACATAATTTGCTTTGGTTTTCAACAATACCACGGTTTCGATTTGACAGTTCTACAATTCGTTTTGAAAGTTCCAACTTTTAAAAGAATCAAGCAGATTTTTTTGATTTGACAGTTTAGACGTTTTTGCAGTGAAAGCTAACCGCTTTCTACGAAAAAGAACGAACGCAACTTTTCAACTTTAGCCATGTTTTTTTTATTTCTAACAATCATTATTCTTTGTGTGTAAAGACTAATATTATATGCTTTTCTTCCATGGAACAGAACCAACAACAACGACCACCCATTCTACTGTCTACCAATTCATCATCTGATACTCGACAATTACCGGATCACTCCAGGAACAGCGAATAACTGAATACCAAACGGCCCTTTTTAGGGCCACTTCAAGAGTTATAAAGAGTTGACTATATTAATTTTCGTGGAAAACTAATTCTAATAACAGATGGTTTGATGAGTCTTTAGACTGAACAAAATATAGTAGATATTTATTAATTCTATTACAATTCCTCCACATCAACAAGCAGTCCTACGTCGACTTTGCAGATATGTCACTGACATATCTCACCTTTTCGTTTTTTTTCAATTTAAACTTAATAATATAAGTTTTGTTTTTATTAACACGTAAAGGTGAATTGGTTTTTCCATTCCATAAGCATAATTGGCTAAAAAGTTGTTATTTTTTTACTTGGCAATAAAACACAAGTATTACAATTATCTCTTTTTATTTATATGATCGAACAGCAGTATATTTCCCAATGTTGGCTTCATTTGGTTTGGTTCCTTGCAGATATGTTTTAACCAACTAGTATGTAAATTTTACCCACCGCTACCTCTTTTTTGGATTGCTACAATTTACCTACTCGATGGTTCAGTCCCGTCAACCTAAAATTAGGTAAATCTAAGTTTATACAAATTTACCTCATTGAACAAAAGATCGCGGTTGCGTCAAAAGAAGCTATTTTTAGGTAGTTTTTCAGTTCCGTGTAATCAGTCGTTAAATTTTACCGAAATTTTAGGTTTTACCACCAAAACCTAATTTCTGGATCAACAATAGATAAGGGCCCATCAACATTTGTAAACAAACAATTCTGAGCCCGTTTTCTCGGAAGCCGTTGGCTACACATGCAAACCTACAAAATCATCGTGTAGGGGAAACTTTCTCCTACATGGTGATGATATTGGTTTGCGTGGGTGGCCTACGCTTTGCGAGGAAATAGGCTCAGAAGTGTTTGTTTACAAATGTTGATAGGCCCTTTTCTATTGTTGATCCAGATTTACGGTAAAATTAAAACGTAATTTTCGGTCATCTTATCTTAGCGTGTATACAACTAGTTTTTACTGGAAATAATGTACATGTCATTTGATAGCAAGATACTCTATATCATGTAATATAAGGTGTAGTGCGAACGTACTTTTACACCCCGTTCACACTACAACCTTTATTACTTGATATAGAGTATCTTGATATCAACTGCTATGTACATTATTTCCAGTGAAAACTAGATGTAAAGATGCTGATATCAATATAATCTATATCACGTAATATAAGTTGTAGTGTGAACGGGGTGTTACACCCCGTTCGCACTACAAGCTATATTACGTGATATAGAGTATCTTGATATCAGAATCTATACATATAGTTTTCACTGGAAATAATATTCATGTCATTTCATATCAAGATACTCAAAAAACACTCAAACGTGTAAACTCACGAAAAAACGAAACATTTCCCAAGCAAATGAAAGGTTGATCACAGGAATCGGCCTTAAATTGACCGAGATATGGCCATTTCCGTGAAACAGGTTCTGATGAAGGGTCCTGGATGCGGTCAGTTCTTTATTTTACTCAAAACATGCTATGTCACAGCTTTTTTTCTTGTTTCTTTCTTGTTTTTTACCTTAAAGCTTAATATAAACGAAAAGTAGATCTTTGACAATATTGGCCCCTCCCGGAACTACCGGAACGACCCCGGGGGAACCTGTAGTAGGGGCCAATTACGATTTACGCTTCACTGGAAATAATATTCATGTCATTTCATATCAAGATACTCTATATCACGTAATTTAGGTTGTAGTGCGAACGGGGTGTTACAACTAGATGTAAAGATGCTGATGGGAAGGTCCATTAATTACGTCACGCAGTAAGGGGGGAGGGAGGGTTTGAGAAAACATGACGATCCATACAAAAAAATTTGAAGGTTCATACAAAAAACGTGACAAGTGGGGGGAGGGGGGTTATAAAATGTCATTTTTTGCGTGACGTAATTAATGGACGTTCCCTATCAAGATAATCTATATCATGTAATATAAGTTGTAGTGTGACCGGGGTGTTAAGCTTGTAGTACACTGTTTGTCCAATAGCCAAATATTTAGCATAGGCAGCTAGACAGCTGACAGATGTTTGTCAGATGCCTATCTGCCTATGACAAATATTTGGCTATTGGACAAACAGTGTACTACAAGCTTTAAGCTTGTATTACACTGTTTGTCCAATAGCCAAATATTTGGCATAGGCAGCTAGACAGCTGACAGATATCATAGATGTTTGTCAGATGCTTATCTGCCTATGACAAATATTTGGCTATTGGGCAAACAGTGTAATACAAGCTTTAGGCTTTTGCCAGGGGGTGAGTAACTCTGCCTCACGCTAAGACCAGAATACCGAAAATTCGGTAAAAAATACCGATAACCGCACAAAAGTGCACATACTGAAATTATCGGTAAACATGGATTACTTAAATTTCGGTACTGTTGGTGACAAGCGAAAAACGTTTATAATTAACTATTTGCAATCGTTTTTACCGAAAATTAAGTTTTCTTTTTCTGTTTTAGGTTTTTGGAATGCTATAATAAAAATGTATAAAGCAAGATTGTAAGATCTATTTTTTTCGGATTTATTCCCCACTAAACGGATCGGAAAAATGTGAACAGGCTTAAATTAGGTATTTTATTTCCAAGTATTTTTATTCAATGTAGACATGGCTGCTTGCTGACCACAAAATATGATTTTTCCTTGTAAATACACATCATACTCTCCCTGTTTTGGTGCAGTTGCCAGACATATAATGTAAGGGTATTCTCCTGGTGGTAGAGCATTGGATCAACCTTCGACAGCCTGAAATATATAGAATAAATTAGTATGTGTATATGAATCAAGTGCAATTCATTTCAATTGTAGAGATTCGTCGAATGATTTACATACAAATTGAATAATTAACTTACCTTCCAGTTTTTTCCTTGTATCCGCATGGATTAATCATGTCAATTTCTCCATATTTCCAGTGATCTACAATTGAATGATAAAAAAATATATATCATTGGAATGAGGTAAATATTTCAATTCTGTAGAAATTTGCGAAGCCGTTTCTTCGTCTGTAAACAAACTTTCCAATCGTCAATTTTTCACGAATAACAGCTCAGTTCCTCTATAGAATTTTGCTGTTAGTGTCTTGAATTGAACTATAGCCCGCAACTATTGGCTAGCAATCGACTATGGGAAAGTTTATTTACAAGCACAGAACCATTCGCCTTAACAAATTTCTCCGGAATTTTCATGATCCGCTTATGGTAAATATTTCTACTCACCCTTCGGGTTGGCATCCACAAATCTCAGTCTCTACAGCTGGTTTCTTTCTTTATTTTAAATCAGAATTCGAAACTATTTAGCCTGAAGGTGAGGAGGCGGTACAATTGCAATTAGTCATAAACTTCGCAATGGCGGTAGTGTTGATTCTCAGATGCAGCGCAGTGATAAAATTTTAAACCAAATTTAGGTAAAAAAAATACGAAAACATTTGAAAATCTACTTTAATTAATAAATAAGTAAAATTTATCGAAATCGGTCGTTAAATTTTACCGAAATTTTAGGTTTTACTACCAAAACCTAATTTTCGGTAAAATTAAAAAATAATTTTCGGTAATCTTATCTTAGCGTGCACGTTGTGTTTGTGTTGATCGTGTACGAATGTGTTTCTTCACACAAACACGCTTAGCTCAGTTTACCCATAATCGCAAAAAAGTTCACATACTCATATATGGGTATAGTTGACTTTACCCATATTTAAGTAAATTCGTATGGGAAAAAATACCCAAAAATGAGTAAGTCGAAACAAACTCATAAATGGGTATGTGCACTTTTAGTAATAATGGGTATTCTTTACCCATATTTGGGTAAACTGATCTTAGCGTGAAGAATAATGATTATTAAAATTAAAAAAAACATTGCCAAAATTGAAAAGTTGCGTTGGTTCTGTTTCGTAGAAAGCGGTTTACTTTCAAAACCAAAACCTTCAAACCGTCAATTCAAAATTTTGCTGCTCCACATTTAAAAGTTGAAATTTTTAAAACAAATTGTGGAGCTGTCAAATCGAAACCGTGGCATCGTTGAAAATAAAAGACAATTATTTTTATTCCAGAATAAACTTTTATCCAGAAAGTGTTGCGCAATTTAAATAAAAGTATGCTGTAAAAAAACTTTTAACAAAAAGTTTTCTTTTCAGATGAATTGTAGAACTGTCAAATCCACTCCGTTGCATATTTCAAAATGAAAGCAAATTATTTATATTTGAAAATGAACTTTCAACTAGAAAGTATTGTGCAATCAAAATTAATGTATGATGTTTTGATTGAAAGAAAAAATGGTTTTCACATAAAAAAGTTTTAATTTTCAAATGAATTATTAAAAGTTTCATAGAGACCGGAGGTTGGCGTCGTTCAATCGCCAATGTTACCATCCCGGAAGATGCAAGTCGAAACATTTTCCCCATAACTTCCGAATTCCCCGGTCGTCGTCGCGTATGGCACCGCTCAAAAAAAAAAATGGGATTATTATCAGTGCCTATTATTATATGGCCTATTCCGTTTGCATGGTCAGTTCGGAATTCAATAACACCGAAAGTTTGTGAACTTTCCTGATGAGCGATTCCTTGGGGCGAGGAACATTTTGAATGTGGAGCTTATGTATTATTTGACAGTATAGAGAGAAAATTCATACGACGACTTCGTTTGTGTTGGTGGATTTGACAGTTCTACAATTTTCATGGTAAAAGAACATACTTTTAAATTTACACACTGAACCGAAAAAATATACTTTCAATTCAAATACAAAACTTTCGCAGTAGATGATTCTACTTTTAATTTAATGAAAAATCAACTCTTTTCAGAAGTAAAGTGCTAAGCTTTTAATAAAACAATATTTCTGTTTTGTGTGTAGGGTGGCAGAAGGTGTTTTTGTGTTTTCACAAACTACAATCGAAAATTTATGCTTATTGGCAACCATGCACGGGGTAGACATTTAATACATGCTCAAATATGCATCGTCTGAATTGCATTTGTGTAAGCAAGAGGGAAACAAAAACAAACAATCGATTCGTGTAAGTGGTGCCAGATATGAATTTATCTCTCATGTGGTGGCGAGTGTGTTTGAAGTGTGGCGGATTGTGTTTGTTGGGGTGGTACCACAAGGTGGTCGAGTGACGTACCCCCTGATTATGATACTATTAGCACTTCTAATTTCTTCACTCATTCTAAAAGGTAATGGTAGTGGCAAATCTTTGAAATAAAATTTAGAGGCTAGATCACAAATATCAGCCTTTCCTTCCAAAGATGAATCAAAGAATACTTCATTATGAAAGTCGTAAGCAAAGCTTAACGCCGCTTTCATACACAACGTGAAACAAATATTTTTACGTGAGGTTATTATATGTGCATACCCTTTAAACCCCTTATGCTTAGCTTCATTCCTAAAATTCATCATATGAACAAAGTTTCCACTAGCTTTGATAACGGAGCCGTAATGGCAAACAAAATGTTGCTTAGGTTTAAGATGTTCATCGAACAATTCCTAGTACAGAGTGTGATGGTATTTACATAATTGATTGAACTCATCAATATTTTCTAAAGAAAATGTTCGAGATAACATTTTTTCAGTAAGCTTTACTAAAATTTTGCAATAACGCCATACAGGATCGTCTTTTGGTTCAAAAGGACCCATTATTAGCGTAAAATAATGCAAAAAAGCCATAATTTCACTTGCTGTTGTTCTTAAAACTACTGATCGTTCTTTTTTACTTGTCACGAATGTGTCCGTAATGTCTGGCATTCTCCTTAACGAAGAGTCAAGTGCTGTTTTACTAAACACATTTTTGGCTACATTGAATACCCTAAGAGAAACAAATAGTTTTCTATAAATACAGTAGTTGAGAATAGCAGTTAAACCAAAGGAGCATACACCATTGCTGAAGAAGTCGTGCATAGGATCCACGCATAAATTTTGAACAGCGTGAAAAGAAGGCAATAGATTAAAAACAGTTGCTTCGTTCAAACCGGTTTCTGATGGCTTTTGTGTTTCAACATCCATATTATAATCGGAAAGGGTTCGAATTGACTCTTGATATTCTTTGTTATCTCGTTGACACTGCTCACGGCCTCTTTTACAAAAACGACAGTAAAAGTTTGCATTAAACGATAGAAACTGCAATAGTTGATGAATTCCAAGGTTGTCAGCTTGCAGTAAAGCTGTGACAAACCTTACTTTTATACTTTTTCCATCAACGTTTAGGAAGATACCTTGCTCTTCAATGCCTTTGAAAATTTCAACCACGTATTTAAAAAGAACGTTGAACCCTTTTTCAGTTAAATCCACCTTTTTCACCATGGCAGCTACAAAAATGTTGCACAACTTAGATCTGAAAAGTTCAGGGATAACAGGAATGGTATAATAAACACCACAAACAACGTGTTTTTTGTTATGAGAACTGAGACTATTGTTGATCTCAAACTCGTCTGCATACAACGAAATAGGTATTAAGACCTCATTAGGATATTTATCCTGTATTTCCTTCCATTTGCTGCCGTTTACAATACTTGTTATCGAATCTGATTGTTGGTGCGTTTTAATTTGTTCTAACGTTATTCTGAAGATGTTTGAACTTCTAAAAACTGCCTTGAGTTGAAATTCAATGTCTAATACTACCAAATGACTTGTTTCTTGTACGTTGATATCTAATTCAGTATGAGCAATGTGTTTATTTTTTTCAACTGTAATTATCTTAGGTGGACGGAAAAGATTTTTTTCTTGCAAATATTTCAAGAACTTGTATTCAGTATCGATTGTATCGAAAGGATTTTTTAACTTCGCAAAATAGCTTTTGAATTCAAACTCAACTTGAGGAGTATTTGTTGTCATTTGTGGAAGCAGTTTTTCAATTTCTTTAACAATATTAGAATTTAGTTTAATCGTCTCTTTCTGTATAATTGTAACGTCACCACGAGACATATTTGTTTCGCTATGAAGCCTTAGCGTGAAGTCAACGACAGCATGTTCGAACTTCATAACATTTTGATCATAGACGGTGTCGTCAGATTCAAAGCTACCTATCTGCGATGATACAAGTGATTCGGTTTGAGCTAGGTTCTGGTTTTTCAGAGATGTACTACTGCTTTGACTAACTGGTTCAAATTGCTGTGGATTATGTGGAGATTCTATGTGTCCTAACACATGACGTTTGAAAACATACCAGTTTCCTAACTTCTGATAGCATTCTGGGAACGCGCATTGATACTTATACACCCTTGGGATCCTATGTGCAATGGTCAGGTGGTCAAAATAAGAATAAACGGACAAAAAAGTATTTGCGCAATCGGAAATCATACATGGAAACATTTTTAATCAGATTTCAAATACTGCTTGAGCCTATTAATTGACTCATATTGCTCTTGAATTTTTATATCATATATAAACGAACAGATGAAGTTCCACACTAATCTGGAAATTCGTGAGAACTGAAGACCAAAGACGCTGTTGAACTTCACTAGTACGTCAACCGCCTTTGCTGCAGTATCGAGCCTATAAATCGTCCCTTCATAGTGTACTTCAAAGACTCCTGTCAATGATCTTAAATCTTGGCCTCGTACTACAATCCTTCACTTTTTCAAGCGCCTGTTCATCTGTGCCCGCAAACGATACAATTTCTTCTTGCGCAAATAAGATCGACGGTTTGAACGATCTTGTCACCTTCGTTGGCCTTAGAAAGTTGTTCAGTAATAAGAGCACAGCACAGATTTGTTGACCTTAAATTATATAATACTTATTGATTTTATTTATTTTCATTATATGGAAGATAGAGAAACTTACACTGACTCACATTCGGTGATTTAAGCAGCTCCGCAGCAGATTTGGATGGTTCTTCCTTGTAGGTTTTATCGATGTACTGGATGATTTGTGGCAGCACGAGTTTCCACTTCTTCCAACCTTCCCTGTGGCCAATTTCTAGCAGGTGAAAATCAATGTCTAACTGAAAAATGAAATACAGGATTTTGAAGAGACAATAAATGTGCTGTTATTGTACAATTTAAATAAAACGTTAAATAAACAAAGCTATCATTTAATTGATTTCGAGTGACGCTCTCATCGTTATCATTTGTAGAGACTTTATTCAAATGGGCCTACCTATTCATTGACTTTCTCTTTCATTAATGTCCTATTTTGCTTAAACTGTGCGGAACAGTTTGGTACGACGAATTACTGGTATGAAGTACATATACTGAAACTGATCAGCTGGTCTGCTTGAAGCAGATTTTTCAGAACACATTTTTTTGCGTTGTGGAAACTATTTGGACGCATCTCAAAATTCATCTCATGGGGGAGTTATAATCGCGATTACGAGTTTCTATAGATATACAAATCAGCCAACTAGAAGCAGAAGTCAACGTACCAAACGTAAACATTACAGATTTTTCTTCTAAAGCATTTTCAAAACCTATCAGAGAAGATACACCAACTTTAGAAAAAAAAAATCGGTAAACTCCAGGGTGAGTAACTCTGCCACGTTGTGTTTGTGTTGATCGTGTACGAATGTGTTTCTACACGGTTGTTTGCGAAAACCCATTAATGGGTGAAAAAACACCCATTTTCAAATAGCTCTCCTATCTGTCATAAAATGGGGGAATTGCTGAATCAGACAATGGGAAAAAAATACCCATTAGAGAAAACCTCATACAATAAGAAAAATGGGTAAAAAAAGTTCAATGTTGGTGAAACACGGAAACATGATCATGGAGGAACTTAGAAAGTAGTTGATCACCGATTCATACGGAAATCTAAAGGGTAAGGATTATTATTCTTATTTATTTGAAACGCTCATTTAATTTAAATATTATAAAAGGTTATCCCCACCCAATTGATAAATGTGTATACATCGAAAAAAATACGTAGGGTGATTTGGATCAGCACATCAAATTTGGGCATAACCTCAACATGAATAAACAGTACAACTATTTTCTTTTTTATTTATTGCATTTATTAATTTAACACCATGACAACCATGAACTTATAATCTACCAAACTGCTACGTAATCTATACGCAAAATTGGGTAATTTTTTACCCATTATGGGAAAACCTGGCTTCTTTGCAATGGGTGAATAAATACCCATTTTGTGACATACACTGCTTTTACCCATTAATGGGTAAATCGAGTTTACCCATTAAATGGGGAGAGGCACTTTTAGAGAAAATGGGTGTTTTTTCACCCACTAATGGGTTTTCTCAAACGACCGTGTACACGGTTACTGGCTAAAATCCATTAATGGGTGCAAAAATACGCATTTTTCAAAACCATACGTAAATGTCAAACAATGGGTATAATTTGATTTGCCAAAATGGGTAAAAAAATACCCATCGGTGAGAACTTATTAGCAGGAAAAAAAATGGGTGAAAAATACTAATGAAAACTATTTAACTCTCTTCAGTCGTTTTTGCGTTGAGTCTCGAATCAAATGAATCCGGTCCGAAATCTGCCAACAAAGGCAATTCAACAAATAAGCTGAGCAAAAGTGGATAGTTGGTCCAGTTGGTATGTAAAAGATTCCTAAATATATGAATAAATAAATTTAAAATAATCAATTTCCAAAACCGCCATTCTCAGATTGTTTGAAATATGGAGGAGCTTCGAAAGAAACTGGACTTCGAGTTTTACATAATATAAATGCACTTTCGAGTTTTACATCATATTAATGCTGTTCAATAAAAAATATTTAGAAATATGTCCAGTATCTACGACTATTTTTATTTCCAACGGATATTTTTTCGAAAGCACACGAATTCATTATCCATTAATGGGTACTATAGTACTCACTTTCGCTATAATCGCCACTCCTCATTTAATGGGTAAACGCGAATAACCCATTAATGAGTACCGACCATTTCCGTCAAAAAATGGGTATATTTTTACCCATCAGGGTAAAAATTTTTTTTACAAAATGGGTAAAAAAACACCCATTTTTGAATCATGAATAGATAAATTGATAATGAAATCGTGTGCTTTCGAAAAATTATCCGTTGGAAATAAAAATAGTCGTAGATAGTCGATATATTTCTAAATATTGTTTATTGAACAGCATTAATATTATGTAAAATCCTGGAAGTTCCTGGAAGTTATCTGCAGCGGAGCTGCAGCCAGCAACAGGACATTCGTAACCTTAATTTAAAATTCAATTTAACAAAAAGTTTCCCGAATAAATTTAGATTTACTTACTCTCTAGTTTTTTGTAAGACTCGAAGTCCAGTTTCTTTCGAAGCTCTTCCATTTTTCAAACAATCTGAGAATGGCGGTTTTGGAAATTGATTATTTTAAATTTATTTATTCATATATTTAGGAATCTTTTACATACCAACTGGACCAACTATCCACTTTTGCTCAGCTTATTTATGGAATTGCTTTTGTTGGCAGATTTCGAACCGGATTTACTTGTTTCGAGACTCAACTGAATCGCAACGCACAAACGACTGAAGAGAGTTAAATAATTTTCATAACTATGTTTCATTCATTTCTGTCCTGCTAATAAGTTCACACCGATGGGTATTTTTTTACCCATTTTGGCAAATCAAATTATACCCAGTGTTTGACATTTACGTGTGGTGTTGAAAAATGCGTATTTTTGCACCCATTAATGGGTTTTAGCCAGTAACCGAGTATTCATGATTCAAAAATGGGTGTTTTTACCCACTTTGTAAAAAAAAAATTTCCCTGATGGGTAAAAAAAATATCCATTTTTTGACGGAAGTGGCCCATACTCATTAATGGGTTATTCGCGTTTACCCATTAAATGAGGAGTGGCGATTAAAGCGAAAGTGAGTACTATAGTACCCATTAATGGGTTTTAGCCAGTAACCGTGTAGGGTGGCAGAAGGTGTTTTTGTGTTTTCACAAACTACAATCGAAAATTTATGCTTATTGGCAACCATGCACGGGGTAGACATTTAATACATGCTCAAATATGCATCGTCTGAATTACATTTGTGTAAGCAAGAGGAAAACAAAAACAAACAATCGATTAGTGTAAGTGATGCCAGATATGAATTTATCTCCCACACGGTTACTGGCTAAAACCCATTAATGGGTACTATAGTACTCACTTTCGCTATAATCGCCACTCCTCATTTAATGGGTAAACGCGAATAACCCATTAATAAGTACGGGCCACTTACGGCAAAAAATGGGTATTTTTTTACCCATCAGGGTAAACATTTTTTTTACAAAATGGGTAAAAAAACACCCATTTTTGAATCATGAGTAGATAAATTGATAATGAAATCGCGTGCTTTCAAAAAATTATCCGTTGGAATTAAAAATAGTCGTAGATAGTCGATATATTTCTAAATAATTTGTATTGAACAGCTTTAATATTATGTAAAATGAAGTATCAGCAAAAGCAGCTTCCTCATCCAGATGGATCATTGGATGAAAATGAACTGTGTGGCGAGCAAAAGCCCAAAACGTAGATTGCAAGGACCCACAGCTTTTACATAGGAATGGAATGGTATTTTTAACGCTGGTTTTGAAGTTATGGAAGTTTTTTATGTGATTGTTTAGATCCTGGAAGTTATCTGCAGCGGAGCTTCAGCCAGCAACAGGACATTCGTAACCTTAATTTAAAATTCAATTTAACAAAAAGTTTCCCGAATAATTTCATATTTACTTACTCTCTAGTTTTTTGTAAGACTCGAAGTCCAGTTTCTTTTCGAAGCTCTTGCATTTTTCAAACAATCTGAAAACGGTGGTTTTGGAAATTAATTATTTTAAATTTATTTGTTCATATATTTAGGAATCTTTACCATACCAACTGGACCAACTATCCACTTTTGCTCAGCTTATTTGTTGGCAGATTTCGGACCGGATTTATTTAATTCGAGACTAAACTAAATCGCAACGCACAAACGACTGAAGAGAGATAAATAATTTTCATAACTAGTTTTCACCCATTTTTTTCCTGCTAATAAGTTCTCACCGATGGGTATTTTTTTACCCATTTTGGAAAATCAAATTATACCCATTGTTTGACATTTACGTGTGGTGTTGAAAAATGCGTATTTTTGCACCCATTAATGGGTTTTAGCCAGTAACCGTGCATGTCATGGCGAGTGTGTTTGAAGTGTGGCGGTTTGTGTTTGTTGGGGTGGTACCACAAGGTGGTCGAGTGACTTATCCCCTGGTAAACTCATTAAAATTTTCAGGGGAAATTTTTAACCATTTTTACATAAACTTCGATATAAAATTAGGAATATTACATCGCTGATCTAGTCACCTTGATCTATATCTAATCACCCATCCCTAATCCTCTTTTTCAAATCCTCTATATAGACATCTTTCGAATCGAATCCGACTACTATTTATCAAGCAATGATAATTCCAGTAAGTACGGTAAAATCTCACGGATCCCGACACGTTGTTTATATTTCGAAAGCAATATGGGTAAAAGTAACTTCCTTCATTATTCCAAACGCTTTTGATAACGAATGGGCTTTAAAATCGCCAGATATAAAAGGAACATTACTCGATCTGAATATTAAGGTGTAGCTCACACCTAATAGCAAATTTTAAGTAAATAGATACGTAGAGAGATACCACTCCACCATTACAGAACTATTTAGAATTCAAAAAAAGATTACTCTATATTTACTATCCTGAAACATTGTCTACATTGCTGTGGAGGAATAAAATTATACCAATCGTTCGTGAATGTTCAATACTTCTAAAAGAAACTTATTCGGAAAGAGAGATCCCGAAAGATAAATCAACCCAGACAGGATGGAACAAATTCGATACAAGATGAATGACGAAATAATAGTCATAATAATAGTAAAGACCTATATAAAAAGTTACAGAAAGCTAATATAGACAACCAGCACATGTTAGAAACTGACTAGATACAGTCACTAAACTCAAACAAAAGGAGCATTCGCACAGAATAGTTATGAGCTTACATTTAAAAAATGAAGGAAACTCTAAATTACACAGTCTAACGTTAAAAACATTAACTTATTTCCTTATTCTGGGTTCCGGGACACTGTGGCATTGAAGGCAATGAATGGGCAGACGAGCTTGCTAAACAAGGTTCGAATGCACAGTTTATTGGCCCAGAACCATTCTGCGGTATATCATACTGTGCCATAAAAATGGAATTAAAATCTTGGGAAGAGCAAAAGGTGATGACCAATTGGTTGGTCACCACAAAGTGTTCTCAAGCAAAAAGGTTTATAATTCCAAATGTTACAATTAGTAAAAAGCTTCTGGAGCTCAATAAGAGAGTTCTTTGTACCTATACTGGCCTAGTAACCGGACATTGCCCGAGTGGATATCATTTGAAAAACATTGGCCAGGTTCAGAATGATATCTGTCGTTTCTGTAACATGGAACGTGAAACCTCGGAACATCTGCTTTGCAGTTGCGATGCTTTGTACAAGAGCAGACTTAAATTTCTGAACAGTGGCTATATGCAACCTAAAGAAATTTGGACTGCAAATCCTGGAAAGGTGGTGGGTTTTATAAACTCAATTTTGCCTGACTGGGAGACGCGTCTTAGGCTGGTCACTTGACAAATGGTGACCTAGCTTTAAGATGCGAATTAGAATAGTAAACAGGGGTATAC
Organism: Aedes japonicus; assembly: GCA_034211315.2. NCBI lineage: Eukaryota > Metazoa > Arthropoda > Insecta > Diptera > Culicidae > Aedes > Aedes japonicus. The sequence goes on from JASCZW010007270.1 coordinate 51,885, forward strand.
CACAAAAGTTCAACTCAGTGGACGCTGTGGTTCTACGCCCCAACAAAAAAAAAAAAAAAAAAAAAAACTTATTTCCTTAGGTCCCGGACAGCCTTCAAATGCAGAGTTTGAATCAGGAACATTTAGTAATTACACAGTTAGCACAAATCAAAATTATTACATGCCAGTTAAATTTTAAACGAATTAATGCAATCAAAATCAAATAGGCTATAAATAACATACACACAAAATTACCAAAATATGTTTAAGACAATGACGCCCCGGAAATGATTGCATTATTAAAATGGAAAATGAAATAACTCCAAAAAAACTCAAACAAATACAACCAAAATCTCGACGACAGAAACGATGGGACGCACTTGGGAGAGCTTGAAAGTGGATGTCAAGCTCATCCTACGCAGACGATTTACAACATTACAGGAATTTATAAGGTAATCCCAGGGGGTAAGTCACTCGACCACCTTGTGGTACCACCCCAACAAACACAATCCGCCACACTTCAAACACACTCGCCACCACATGAGAGATAAATTCATATCTGGCACCACTTACACGAATCGATTGTTTGTTTTTGTTTCCCTCTTGCTTACACAAATGCAATTCAGACGATGCATATTTGAGCATGTATTAAATGTCTACCCCGTGCATGGTTGCCAATAAGCATAAATTTTCGATTGTAGTTTGTGAAAACACAAAAACACCTTCTGCCACCCTAGAAACACATTTGTACACGATCAACACAAACACAACGTGGCAGAGTTACTCACCCCCTGAGTAATCTACATCAACAATCTACAAATTTTTATCAATGTTCATCAATCTGTATCATGGTTTGAATTAGTGTGCCTGTATTAGTAGAGTGACGACACTGTCAAAATTGGAACCTAAATTTTCTGTCAGTGTCATTCCAATCGAGCAAGCGATCTGTCAAACGCGTGTGAAGAAAAAATAATGAAAACAAGTATTGTGCTGTTATTTATGTCAAAGCTGTTTTTCGTTTCAGACATTCTGCTTTTTCCTCAATTACAGTAAGTATTTATTGTATAATTGTAGATAAAATCATGTTTTTTCATGACCCGAACCTGAATCGGACCAATGATAAATACCATCGAGATTATCATCAAAATTTGGCTGGAGCTAGGGATGGAGGGTTTTTCCGATGAAGTTAGTGGTGATGTTTACCAGGCAGAACATTTTCCCAGGTCAACAGTTCCAAATCAGCGATGGATCAGCGAACGATTCCGAGTTTCCGGTGGAATTTGTGATGAAAGTGGTCTGTGTTAATGTTGTGCCAATGTGTCAATTGTGGAAGTTTTTGGATTGCTTCGTCCGTGATGGGTACCGGAGTATTGAATTGAATGCAGACATGGATGGTGAATTTGATGTAAATATTCTGAGTGAAATGTATCGCTTTACAGCTGCCACTTCAAGCAATGTTTCAAGTTAGGGTAAGTGAGTCAATTAGAGCAACATGTTTTTTTATGTGAGCATGTAAGGGAGAAAGAAACATGCGTTACTGTCAAGTGAGTTTCGTGTGTATTATTGAATGTGAAATAAAGTAACAAAGTTGAGAGGTATTCAGTCATCAAAGTTTATTGGTTTTCATTTTTGTAAAGCAATTTTTACTTGGAGTTTCTCACAACAAATAACGACCTGGATTTATCTTGTTACACTGCCATACACACTCAGTTTACTTCGGCAAAATTTCCAACAGCCGATCATATCGGCAGTAACTTTTGCTGATATTTCTGTCAAATTTTCGTTTGTTAGCTGATTTTCGGCAAAGTTTTCATTTGTTAGCTGAATCTCGGTAATTTATTCGACGACTCCCAGTAAACTGAAATGCCGAAACGATCGGCTGTTGGATTCTCGGCGAAAAAAACTAAGTGTGTAGATCTACTGTCTATTTGATTTTTGTGAACCTTTTTGGGTTGATGTATCTTCAAACGAAAAAGCAGAAATCTTCTTAGCAGAAATCTAACTAGGTGAATTGAAGGCTGAACGCGATGCCATAAAATATCAACAACGTTCTGAGCTTTGCAAAAAGTCACTTGAAAGTTAAAACAATTTCAGTGTTGTCAACTTAACGCATCAGGGATGCCAAATTTGTTGTTTTCACAGGGATGACATGGCGTCACTCTACTAATACAGGCACACTAGTTTGAATAATATGCAAGAAACCATCAATAAACTAGATAAAGTAGAATCGAAACACATAGAGCTGTTGAAGAAGGAAATTATTTGCTTAGTATTATTCTCAATTTAAACATAATAAACCAAGAAATAAGTAAATGCAAATAAATTAATTTAAATAAATTAAATTAATTCGATAATTAATTTTTTACATAATCAGCAATCCCATATCTCTGCATTTTCACCATTTAAAAGTAGTTCCAATTATAGGACAATCACTTCGTATTAAACTAGAGGGTAGTGACTATTGTTACGGTAACGACAAATTCTATTTGAAGACCGATACTTTGTTCAAAATTTGGCAACTGAAACCTCTGCAATCTCAACAGTGTAAAATATGTTATCACTGACGAATGCGTAAACCTTATAATACGTTCACACTACGTACTATATAACGTGATATAGCAAGTTAATATCGATATCAAGTGGAGGTGTTCACACTACACTGCGTGATATAGTTTGACGTTTGTAAATATGATGATGAAGAAAACAGAAAAAAAACTAAGTAAACTGATTTTCATTCCATGTTCTAGGCAGACAGATCAGATTTTGATGAAATACAGTTTTGAAGAACCATTTGTACTTCAAGTTTGTTCTAATGCGATGGGTCATTGGGATCAGAACTTAACACATTTTTAATAACAAAAAGCTTCATCCCCTGATTTCCTCATATTTCCATTGGAAAAATTAAGTGCAACGTCATAGCATCGAAATATCTGCCTGATTCTTGCCTCGGTGATAATTAGTCAATGAAAATCGAAACCGACATGGATGAGGAATAATTAGGTTCAAGTTTGTCATTTGGTTTGGTTATTAGAGTTTCGGTAAAATGATATGCTGTGAAATTTTTTTGATCTGACTAAATATTTCTGTCGGTGGTCTAATTGGGTGCAAAATCTGAATTATGGATGCCGAGTAATAATTTTGCTTCGGTCAGTTTCATTCAATGAACATGTATAAACAAAACGATTCCAAATTTCTTTTACAACATGATGGTGGAATTGTTCCAACTGGAAAATTGTGTTTTGTTTTGATTCAATCAAAAGGAAAAGTGACATTTGAGATGGAATGATATCACCCAGCTCTATCGCAGCTGGGTTGCCAACCACTACTTTTTAGAATTATATCAAGTAAATGAGATGATATGAGCTATATCAAGTACTGTTCGTAATATAGATTGACAGATCTAATGTATGGGATATCACGTCATATAGCACATGATATAGCTGCTATATCATGAATCGCACTATATCACGTAATATAGGCCGTAGTGTGAACGTAATATTAGACTGCTGCGAAATATCGAACCATCAACCTATATCTACACGTTGTGAATAGTTCACAAAACTTTGTTAGATCGGGAGAAACTGAAAATAAGAAGTCACCCATCAATGGACAATAGATGGAGGATTTTCTTTTGAACTATTTTTAGACTCAGAAACCAGTTAAAAAAAAGTACTCAACAACCAGGCAAAACCACATGAACCCGCGAATAGTCAACCACCGATCCAACATCGGTACATTTTTATCAGCCAGCATCGTTGATGACCGGTTATCAAACCAGTAGGTCCAATACTAGGGAAGAAGCAGTTATGTAACTTATATTTTCTACATCTCTTTTCGTACTCGTGTAAATTATCACTATCACGAGCATTGAAATCGAGTTGTTCCAGCTGGTTACGGTAGTCATCGTTCACAATAAATGGAAATGATCACACAGTCCATTAGCCAGGGCCAGTTTTTTATGATTAATCGTGACCTTTGCGTTGGCGTCGTGTTCGTGGATAGCATGCGACACTGCCTGAACATATTTTCCACCGTAAGGTTGGCCGGTTGTGAAGAACATGTCCCTGAAGCTCTGGGAGTAACTGCGTTAGAATTGCATCAGGGCATTGTTTGTTGTCTCCTACCTTATGGGTATTATAGCATTTGTCATCAACGATGAAGGTGAATCAGGTGCCTAATGGGTTGCGAAAATAAATTAGAAGATGATTCAGATTGTATGATTCCTTTTTGGGATGTACATACCTGCAGTTTCCCTTCGACGGAGCATGGCCATTATCTTTCCAATTGTATTGAATTTCTCGTCTATCGGCAGATAAACCGAGTAGCTTTCGTTGTTGGCAGGAATAGGAATGCTTGTCACTTTCGTTGAACTACGACCGGCTTCGGTAGAGCCATTTTTGATGAAAGGCATCAAATATAGGGCTGCTCAGGGGGTGAGTAACTCTGCCACGTTGTGTTTGTGTTGATCGTGTACGAATGTGTTTCTAGGGTGGCAGAAGGTGTTTTTGTGTTTTCACAAACTACAATCGAAAATTTATGCTTATTGGCAACCATGCACGGGGTAGACATTTAATACATGCTCAAATATGCATCGTCTGAATAACATTTGTGTAAGCAAGAGGGAAACAAAACCAAATAATCGATTCATGTAAGTGGTGCCAGATATGAATTTATCTCTCATGTGGTGGCGAGTGTGTTTGAAGTGTGGCGGATTGTGTTTGTTGGGGTGGTACCACATGGTGGTCGAGTGACTTACCCCCTGGGGCTGCTCTAACGTGTTCGCCGCTACTGAGAAACGCGATGCGAAACTCTTTATGATACTGAAAGCGCGGATACGTGTTTACAAACAAGTGAGCAGCTTAAAATTTTAATGTTTTTCCGGACAGATGAAAAGGACGGACGGCTTTGACAGCTAAACACGATTCTTTTTCTACACTGCCGTTTTATTTTATTCAATTTTTGAGTACAATTGTATACTATCTCATTTTTCTCATGGAAATGTTACTCAATTTTCGTAAAAAGTGGATCTACTCATTAAATTCAGTAGATCCACTTCTTACGAAAATTTAGTAACATTTCCGTGAGAGAAAGATGATAAAATGCAACGGGACTGTATATCATTGTCGCATTTTAGTACGCATTTATTGATTGATTTAATTGTGCACTTTGTAGCGCATTGATTGCGCTGATGTACTTTTCAACCCATTTTTTTAAATCCTACACATTTTGATTTCAGTTAAATATATTGTTATTTGCTCTTGAGGTTCCCAGATCCATTTGTAAGAAAAGTTGTTAAATCCACGGGAGGAGTTTTAATTTAGTTGCAAATTTACCATACAGTTTGATTACAGATGCTGTTATCTATTAGATATTAAACAATAAATACAATGAATGCGTTTAAAAAAAGGAGGGTCAATGGAGACAACTAATTTAAGCGGATAGGCCCCATTAGAAAGCATAACTAGATTCATTTGTTTATTTTTCTCAAATCGTTGTTCTTTTGTGATGCTCATTTTAAATATGAGAATGAAGTGTGCAATCTTAAACTCTCTTACGGATTTACCCAAAATTGAGTAACTTGTACCCATTTTCATAAAACTGACTGAAATGTCAAGCCATGGGTAAGGCAATTTATGAAATTGGTTAGATCTTACTTGGTTCTTCATATATCTGGTTTATTCCGTAATTAAGCTGTTAGACAATAGCGAAACCCCGTCAGCGTCAGACGCCATTTTTTTCAAAGTGAGGTGAACAATTTAGAAAAATCAAATTTTAAGACGATCATTTAGCTGTTGGAACTGGTTGGAGCGGCAGTGGATACGGAAACCTCGACGGAAACGTATCCGCAAATTGAAAGGTACTATTATTTTTGTTCTATTTTCTAATAACTATCCAAAACAATCCAAGAAATTCGATTTGTTCGATCAGCGCAAGCTAACCAACCACTTCTTACAGAACCTGTTCGAGCTGATCGAACTGACGGCCAAGGAAGTCCCGCGATGCGTGACCAATGTGCACCAGCACCGGATTCTGGACACCGTGATGAGTTTTATCGAGGATCAACTGCTGGAGGAGAGCTACCCTTCGTTGATTTCTCTGGCGGGTGCTGTGCAGGGATTTGTCTACTATCTGGTCAACTTGCTCACTGTATGTGTATATGTATGTGTGCATGTGTGTATTTATAAAAGAATTTATGAATGAATGAGTGGACGAACATGATTTTCCAACTCCGGTTCGATATTGGTGGATAATAAATACTTCCCGTAATACGATTTTGAATCAATTTTTATCACAGGTGGTATAACCATACCACAAATAAAATATTTAAACTACAAACTTGACAAACTTTTTTTTCAAAGTAATAAAAAAGAAAAAGCCTCTTTACCCAATTACCATAAAAACTACATTTTATAAATCCTAGAGGGTTTGAGCTGTTTAGTGGAATCCTTGTAACCCCTGCCCTTCGGTTCAGAAAGGGGTATGGGCGCGTTCTGTCGAGTCGGTCGCGGCAGATTTCATGTGTGAATCGGCTGCCCCATCAACGTTCAAAAGTGCCTGAACCAAATGGACAGCTTGTAATGATCACTTGAAGATGCGATGGAGGATCATTGCCCTGTTATTCCCAAATGAAGCACGTTGTAAAACGTTTCTTGTCTTCTATAACCAATTATGATGGAATTGAGTAAACGAGCGAAAACTCAACGGGAATGATCTCTCATATGTATCCGTCGAACCATTCTGAACGGCCGTTGTGAGAATATCACCATGAAAATCTCACATGCGCATAGCGTGTTACCAATCACTAATCCCTTTTCCTTTCTATTCTCTTCCCTATTCTATGAACACGAGCAATATCATATCGTCATCCTAAAGTCAACTCTTCAAATGCAGTTACATCGAGACAACATAGAGCAATAAAGAACGGTATAAACCCTAACCAATTTTACTTTCAGACAAATTTTCTAACACAAGGTAAGCAATCAACATTACACCATTACAAAATATACTGAATATCATCATATCGACATAATATATAACGGGAAAAGGGAGGGACCATCAGGGCACCCAAGTGAAACGATTTGGATAGGGAGCATGGGACTGCCTCCTCCCTATTGTTAACATTTCGTGGAACGAGGGCGGGCTCTTCGACCCCATCTATTGGGTTTATTCTGTCAATCGAGGGCTCGACTCTAAGGCTGTATGTGTGAACTTGCTTTTGGAAGGAGATTCTCTTCCCTTTATTCGCGGGTTTCGCGTAAGTGTCTCTGCTTACGGGCCCGCCCAAACGTTTTTGGCCCTTCATACAGGAGCTTGAAGATCACAAACAACAGTAGAATCCTGATCAAATCGTTTTTCAGATTATTCCACTGCTATGGAAAGTTACCTTGCTACAATAGATGGTAGTATCTCATCATCATCATCATCATTTAGTGGAATCCTTGTAACTATAAATTAGAAGAAAAATTAGTAATCTCCATTTAATTCCAACTACCTTTGCTTATCTTCGACAGATACGCGTATTTCGTCTACAATGTGCAGACTTCTTCAGTGTCTCGTACTAATAACTCGAGTCGAGTTATTAGTACGAGACACTGTAGAAGTCTGCACATTGTAGACGAAATACGCGTATCTGTCGAAGATAAGAAAAGGTAGTTGGAATTAAATGGAGATTACTAATTTTTCTTCTAATTTATAGTTACATTTTATATTCTCGTTGCAGTTCAAAACCGGAAAAATCACTCGCGCAAATCAATTTAACTGCTGATATGTATGGTAACAAAGTATCGCATCTTGTGCGCTGTGTAGCACATCAGATGCGCTGTACAGCGCACAAGATGCGCCGCAATTCTATTGTACAAAACCACAGGACTAAAGCGACTGTCATCCACGAACAACAATCGTGAAGCCGAAAATTTGGTGCTGCGTGTGGTGCTAATTTGACAGCTCGGTTTTCTTGAAGGCTGTAGGCAGCAAACACAATATACGCGGAGGAAGTTGGCCTAATTTTCGTTAATTTGATTCGAGAATAAAGTCTTCCGTGTTGTAATTAGTGCAGTGATTATCACAACGATAGTATTTTTTCATTGATCACTAGCCAGGTATAATAATGTTTTATCTACATTACTGATACTAGTAGGTTGATAGAAGAAATATTATACACGGTAATCTTAATTTACGCTCTTAAGACTATAAAGTATGCCTTTTCGAGGGAAACTGGGACTACGCCAACACGCAGAGGAATACAGCATATTAGAATCAAATATACGAGGGCTTTGATTGAAATATATCATTTTGGTTGAATCAAACAAATATTCATTTGTTTTTAATACAACTCAGCGTTGATTTAAAAATATATATATTTGAATCAACAATGTTTTCATTTGATTTGAAAACAAAATCTTTTCAAACTGCTGCTTTCAAAATGATGCTTTGTGCATGCGTGTGTCACCTTCGCACTATTTTGTAACACGAAAATTACAAAATGGATTCGTCGGAGGAGATTTTTATAGAGCTGTGTGTCCTTTGTCGTGCAGTTATAGGTACATTTCAAGGTATGTAAATTTATATTACTTATGGCCAAAATTCTAATTTTTGGGCTTTTTCAGCGAACCGGTACACCGTCAAACATTGAAATTCATCGAACGGAAGAAGGTAAAGAGCTGCTGCAGCACCCATTTTTGGCGAAAAGGACAAAATGCATCCATGATTTTTTATTTAAACACATAAAATAAAAAAATTAAAATCAAACATGAAATTTAATCAATAAAATCAACCAGAATTATTTTTAAAACAAATCCATTTTAATTTGAGTCAAAGCGTTTTTATTTTAATTTAAAAAGAAGTACGTAATTGAAGTAAAAAAAAAATATTTGTTACAAATAACGATGTGCTAGATTCAAATAAAATTATATTTGAATCTACATCCAGTCGTATGGAAGCTTGATAGTAAAAACAAAAAAATATTTGCTTTGAAACTAATATCGTTAGTATTTGAATCAAAGAAAATTTAAATTAGGCCCTGAGTCAAAAATATTTTTCTTTGAATTCAAAGTCATTTGTTTTTGAAATCAATATCTATTTTTCTGCGTGAAAAAGGAGTATATTACTTTTGCTCCCTTTTGCGTAAACTGAATGTACGTCATAAGGTGCATACTTTTTACTCCTTTTGAAAAGTGTAAAATGCATACTTTTTACTCCTTTTGAAAAGTAAAATATGCATACTTTTTACTCCTTTTGAAAAGTAAGTATGCATATTTTTTACTCCTTTTGAGAACATAAAAGATGTATACTTTTTACGCATTTCGAAAAATCAATATCGCTCGTGTATGGCTGAAAACAGCTATATTCCGAAATTCAAAAAAAAGTGAAAAAGACATCATTACATTACACAGCCATGTTTATTCATTGACAAAAAAAAAAATACAAATGCCTATGTACAAGTTTTGAGTTAAAAAAATATCACGCATTTTGTTACAGACGCTCTGGAACAATTTATTTTAATTTGAGAAACGGCGGCTGGATAGTCAAGAAAAAAAATAATTTAATTGTTTTGTTCAGGAAGCACCAGCACATAGGCTCCAAGCTCGGTCCCAAGCTTAATGATTCGTCCCTAATTCCTGCATCCGGCATGGAAGACCTGTTTTGTTCCATATAGTGTTAAACATTTGTAATACATTACAAGAGCAGATATTTAACTTACCTGTCAATTTCGTGAATGTGTCTGGATGCGTCAACGGATAATTTCTCCATTTTGCATACTGCAAAACAATTCCCGAACTTATACTCGGTGCTTATAAATAAATGCTTTTTTGAAAATGGCGTCAGCATCAAGTGACGGGCAAAGTTAATTTTCTTTTCTCAGCGGTGCCTACTTCTAACACATTTTTTGCCGCCGTTGACATACTTGCAAAGGCGTAAAAAGTACTCTTCATTAGTGTATAAAAACTAGTCACTTTTTGACGTATCAACTATAATCTTGAAAATGTGCAAAATATAGTCATAAAAGGAGTTTTCCAGATTAACCATGTACACGGTTACTGGCTAAGACCCATTAATGGGTGCAACAATACGCATTTTTCAACACCACACGTAACTGTCAAACAATGGGTATAATTTGATTTGCCAAAATGGGTAAAAAATACCCATCGGTGAGAACTTATTAACAGGAAAAAAATGGGTGAAAAATAGTTATGAAAATTATTTAACTATCTTCAGTCGTTTGTGCGTTGCGATTCTGTTGAGTCTCGAAACAAGTAAATCCGGTCCGAAATCTGCCAACAAAAGCAATTCCACAACTAAGCTAAGCAAAAGTGGTTGGTCCAGTTGGTATGGTAAAGATTCTTAAATATATGAATAAATAAATTTAAAATAATCAATTTCCAAAACCGCCATTTTCAGATTGTTTGAAAAATGGAAGAGCTTCGAAAGAAACTGGACTTCGAGTCTTACAAAAAACTAGAGAGTAAGTAAATCTAAATTTATTCAGGAAACGTTTTGTTGAATTGAATTTTAAATTAAGGTTACGAATGTCCCGTTGCTGGCTGCAGCTGCAGATAACCTCCTGGAACTTCCAGGATCTTTCATAATATTAATGCTGGTCAATAAACAATATTTAGAAATATATCGACTATCTACGACTATTGTTATTTCCAACGGATAATTTTTCGAAAGCACACGATTTCATTATCAATTTATCTATTCATGATTCAAAAATGGGTGTGTTTTTACCCGTTTTGTAAAAAAAAAAGTTTACCCTGATGCAGGGGGTAAGTCACTCGACCACCATGTGGTACCACCCCAACAAACACAATCCGCCACACTTCAAACACACTCGCCACCACATGAGAGATAAATTCATATCTGGCACCACTTACATGAATCGATTGTTTGGTTTTGTTTCCCTCTTGCTTACACAAATGTTATTCAGACGATGCATATTTGAGCATGTATTAAATGTCTACCCCGTGCATGGTTGCCAATAAGCATAAATTTTCGATTGTAGTTTGTGAAAACACAAAAACACCTTCTGCCACCCTAGAAACACATTTGTACACGATCAACACAAACACAACGTGGCAGAGTTACTCACCCCCTGCCCTGATGGGTAAAAATATACCCATTTTTTGACGGAAGTGGTCGGTACTCATTAATGGGTTATTCGCGTTTACCCATTAAATGAGGAGTGGCGATTATAGCGAAAGTGAGTACTATAGTACCCATTAATGGGTTTTAGCCAGTAACCGTGTAAGAGAAATCTACAAAGGTTAATGCCGGGCTTTCTACTATTTTTAGGGTTTTTACTAGAGTCCCTATACATAGAGTCACGCAAAGAGTGAAACCAAATCTACCTATCGGAGCTACCTATCGAGCATCCCATCTGAATTATACACGCACGCAAAATGAGAACTAATCGTAATAAGTGTTGCATGTTCTTCTTGTCGTGACTCTTTCTAGGGACTCTAGTTTTTACCACCTTGTATTACCACCCTAAAAAACACTATCCGCCACACTTCAAACACACTTGCCACCACATGAAAAATAAATTCATATCTGGCACCACTTACACGAATCGATTGTTTGTTTTTGTTTCCCTCTCGCTTACACAAATGTAATTCAGACGATGCATATGTGAGCATGTATTAAACGTCTGAACCGTGCATGGTTGCCAATAAGCATAAATTTTCGATTGTAGTTTGTGAAAACACAAAAACACCTTCTGCCACCTTAGAAACACATTCGTACACGATCAACACAAACACAACGTGGCAGAGTTACTCACCCTCTGCGTTAAATACGCATTAAATGATCCATTATTGCATTCCCTCAATAAATGTTTCATTGCTAGCTAAAAAGTAGCATTGGTGCAATATCATCTGGATGACGTTTTCCAATTTGACTCGCTTTTGGAATCGCATCAATTCAACAGTTGTCAAGTAATGAAGCGTTAGATTAGCTTAAGAATGTAGTGATGCATTACCAATGCAGTAATGCTACTTTAGCAATGTCTTATGGCATTACAAAAGATGTACCATTAGTTCGATCTTAGTGGGCCCATGTGGTGGCGAGTGTGTTTGAAGTGTGGCGGATTGTGTTTGTTGGGGTGGTACCACAATGTGGTCGAGTGATTTACCCCCTGATTTAACGTTAAGCTGTTAGTAGAAATATATTAATGCATCATAACATGATTAATGTATAGGTAATGCTACATTGCATGGGAGTTGTTGAAAAAATATGATATGGTATTACTGTTGCTGATAGTCGGTCGAATTAGTGTTATGAAATATAATGCTAGTGGTTACTTGGGGGTATTCTCGTTGCAGTTCAAAACCGGAAAAATCACTCGCGCAAATCAATTTAACTGCTGATACGTATGGTAACAAAGTATCGCATCTTGTGCGCTGTGTAGCACATCAGATGCGCTGTACAGCGCACTAGATGCGCCGCAATTCTATTGTACAAAACGAAAGTAAAATAGTTTGGCGCTAGTGGGTTATTCCGGTTTTCAGTTGCAAAACTAATATTCAATTGTAATCAAAAATTGAGTAAAGGAAGCGGGAGTGTGTGTACACTTTTTGCGCTTATGAGTAAACTGAGCTTAGAGTGTTTGCCGATTTTGAGTTTTGTATCACGGCAGCTTTGAATAATAAGGAATTAGTTCCATTTCTCTCCAAATTATTTGCGATACTGGTTGTTAAATCAGCTGAACAAACAAGTGATATTTACAAAACCATTTAATAATGGGGTAAGTAAATTCGATTTCCAGTTTTATTGATATTAAGTCATAATAATGCTTCTAGCGTTATTTCTGTATACTAGTAATATTCAACTAAGCACTGTTTTATCCTTCGGTATTGTGTATCTCTTCAGTTTGACTCAGACTCAACACGGTAAGCTTCCTTTACCCATTAATGGGTACGTTTTTTATATTATTGTTATTCCTCCTGTGGATTTTTTACAGATTTTACTGAAAAACTGCGTCTACCAATTTAAATGGGTAGACGCAGTTTTACGGTAAAATGGGTAAAAATTTCCACAGTAGGAATAACAATATTAATAAATCGTACCCTCTAATGGGGAAAGGAAGCTTACCGTGAACTCGACAATTATGGCACTCGACGGTATTATGATTATTACAAACAAGAAAAAATTCTTCAAAAATATAACAACGTCATAATTAGAAGATAGCATTATGCTATGTTCATAATACGAAGTTGTTTAGCATGTTACCCGTTCATACAGCTATATTGCTTCTTAGTCAACATTTGAAAGAGCCGGAAGAACCCAAATGTAAGCAAATCATATATCACGACACACATATCCCGACAGCTTAACAGAGGTGTTTACAGATTAACAGTCTATTAAGTTGGCAGACCCAATCGATTGATTAAAATGGTAGGTAGTTTAACCGAATAAAACCTGATTTAATTGATTGATTAATGCATGAAAATAGTAGTCAAGTTTACCGTTCATTAAGGTGAATCGCTGCTCCATGTATTTTTTCCTATCTTTTATCTCGCTCTCGCAAACTCACCTTGCTATTTCAAATTGATAAATCTCGATTGTCAGTGAATGAACATCGAATCGAACACTATCAGATTGCTCACAGCAAGTAAGCAAACAAACTGATGTGATTAAATTTTCAAGATCTAGTACCGACTCTGAGTTATATCAATTCTAAATATTGAGGTAATGACTGTCATCAAGAATGATTCAGCAAAAGCCCCTAAGCAGTATATATCATTGGTGTACTGAATATTTTTTCATGTGTCAAATTTTTTGTTAGGTGTGTTTTATTTCGTGAATATTCACTAAAACTTGACCCGTAAAAAAAATTCTCATAGATTTACAATTAAATGTATTGTAGCCATACAATAGAATCAATCATATGTAAAATTGACTTTATTGTTCATGACGATAAGATGACAATAAAAGTTATTGTTTCCACAATAGAAACTAATGTAAATTGCGACATCGACAATAGAATCAGGGGGTTGTTATGTATCTTAGCTATAGAAAAAATCGTTTTTCTCCGAACAAATTTGAGCCAATTACTATTGATTTTATTGTTTCACATTTGTTGAAAATTCTAGAATATAGGGTGAATAGTAGATCTATTGTGATGACAATATTCATTTTTCATTTACCTGTTACATGAACAATAAGATTCATGGTCGGCAATAGATTTGAATGTTACTCTATATTATTTTATTGTAATTGTATGGTTATTTTTATCCGGGGAAGGATGGTTCTCAAGCAAACTGTGACAAAAAATCAATGATAACATCAGGGGCTAAATAGTCAAAAAGTAAATAGATATAATTTTTGGCTAAAGAATTACCGCATAACGGTCCAGAGTGCGGTCTCAAACCTAATGAATCACTCTTTTACAACGAACAACTGTTGGAACAACCTCGTAAATATTTTGTAGAAAGAACAGTGCCGGAAAGCGAAAATGTCTCGCCGGGTGCAAGGTGTACTTGGGATCAATGAAGTTCAAAATCAGTAAACCAATTTTAATTCGCTAGTTTCCTATTGATTGCTGATAATATCGTTTTGTCTCACACGTGCATTTTCGCAAAGTGATCACGATTGCAAGGCTATTACAACAGTCGTAGAATTCGGCGGATTTCACTGATTTATTGCGAAAATAGCGGATTCAATTTTAAGTGGCGAACCAGCCCAGGTGGCTGGAAGCCACTCTAATATATATATATATATATAAAATAAAGAAATAAAAAACAGCGGATTAATTTTATGGTATTGCAAAAATCGCAGGTTGATGATTCTTAAAGTTCACAGGAATAAAAATAATATAACCGCGAGTTTCACGTAGGACCGCGTTGGTGTTAAGTTATAATTTCATCATTTAATTTATACTTAAACAACACATGGTTGGTAAATATTGAAATGATTTTATTATTTTGCTCTGACCCGTACTTACATATGAAATTTTCTGCATACGTGACCCTCTTCCCAGGAAGAAAAATGTTAGACGATGTTAGAAAACGGTAAGACCTAAGACGTTATCAACATTTAGCTTTAAATTCCAACAGCATGATTTCATGATGGATCTGTTACGCTTTAAGGGCTATTCA
The DNA here is from genome assembly GCA_034211315.2 of Aedes japonicus. Classification (NCBI taxonomy): domain Eukaryota; kingdom Metazoa; phylum Arthropoda; class Insecta; order Diptera; family Culicidae; genus Aedes; species Aedes japonicus. The sequence continues at coordinate 66,959 of JASCZW010007270.1, forward strand.
CATTAGGCCGGGCCGTAGCCCGGTCGGATGACGGCCGAGTTAAGGGCTATTCACATTACACCAGGCCGAACCCCGGTCGGGCCACGACCGAGTTATGCTACAAATTGATTCTTTGAGTGTGGTATGCGACTGTTCACATTAATACACCGGGCCGGGCCCGGTGCTTGACCGGGCTGGTAAAAAATATTTCTTGGCAACGATGTTTTTGACGCGTCGGTCTCAGCACGGCTGGCAGCATGCGCTTTTATTTATATGTAGTTGTGAGCGCTCTCCACAGCAAGCGCGAATAATGTGTTTTGACAGGAAATAGAAAACTATTTTGATGTTTCTAGCTAGTTCGATTCGAGTCAGTTTGAGTTTTTGCAAACATGTTTTCTGCGACGCAAGATGAATATCTCATTGATTTGGTTCAAAAATATCCAGTGATTTATGATCTTTCAAATCCAAAGTATATGGATACAAATTTTAAATATGAAATCTGGCAGAAAATCGCTAAAGAGCTGGAAAAGGATGGTAAGTGCGGAATTGTTTATAGCAACTTTGCTTTGTTTCGCTGGATATTATTTTTTCATTAGAAAAGTTTCTCCATGGCAAGTCAATTTTTCTTAGAGTAGTAAATTGACTACTAAACGCGAATTCGTTTATTATTGATTTTCAACGTGATTTTGATACCCGAATTGGGACTGTTTGTTATTTTATAAGCGTCAGTTTGTACGTACGTTTTTATAATCTGGCAGGGGTAAAGGTTTGCACTGTCAATAATATAGGGATAAGGAACTGGTTCCAACCTCGATAATGAAAGAATTCGCTTTTAAGTGAGTGTGTTAAATTAGCGGCAAAATAGCAAAGCAATATACAATAACAACAACAACAGCAACAGCAATAGCAGCAATATATTTAACATGTATCCGAAATTATTTACAGTGCATTCTTGCAAGCAAAGATGGGGCAACATACGCGATCAGTTTAGAAAATCGCTGAAAAAAGAGGAAACTAGAAGTGCTCAAGCTGCGTCCCTAGTTCGAGCATATAAATAGAAGGAACAGCTGAGGTTGCTCAATGCTACATTCGAAGAAAGAGATACCCTCAGCAACCTTGGACCTTCGGAAAGTGGATCGATCAACCAGAACTACGATGTTGAGCCATCAGACGACGATGAAAAACGTTTATCGCAGCCTTCGATCATTCCAGAAACACATCGAAGAAACGCGCAATAAGGAAGAAATCTGTGCCCTATTCTCGAAAAAGCTTAAATCGAAAAGACGATAGCAGTTCTGCGTCCGCCAAACTCATGGACTACTTAATTGCGAAGAGGAACTCTGACACAGATCCGCATCCTGTAGATGCTGTAGATTGCTCCCATATTGAAATCACTGAACACCGTGAAATTGCACAAGGCTAGATCTGAGATTTTCTCCGTTGTCCAAAAGTACGAGCTTGAAATGCTCTTGGATAGTAGTAATTCACAAGTTAACGAATTGCCATTTATTGAGATACAAGGATGTTTAAGTTCATCAACACTGCCGCCGCCACTAGACACTCAACCACCGTGCGAATCTCCACCCAACTTTATATCTGACCGCCCATTACCACCGCCTTCGCCTATTATTATCATACCGGAACCATCTCACCCACCGTCGATAGTTGCAACATCATCCGCTGGCACTCAATGCAACAGAACGGAATCGGAGCATGATGTTATCTACGAACAGATTTCTTCACATACCGTTACGTCACAATCATTAAATCATGATACAGATACTGTAGTGAAGACGCACGAAGCAGAATGGGGACATTTAACACAACCCTCTAGAAGTCGTCAAGGTCAGGTGCAACCATCTGGAATATCTCAAATACAGCAAATGTTATCCATCGTAACACCTAAGCGAAAATCATCATCGCCTCTGCCTATCAATGAGCAAGCTCAGAAATCAGCGACAAGTCCAAGGAAAATTATCGATTTGTGCACAAGTAATCTATTTACAATGCAACGCTTCATTGAAAATGACAAAATATAAAACCATCTCAAGTTATGTAACGTTATAATTGTTATATTTGTCGTGTTGAACTCGACTAATGAATCATAAATTTCGTGTCATTAGCTATCCATATCGCACTTAAAACAACTGCATTGATCGCCTTTTAACAACGAACGCAATTTATTTTTTGTATTAATAATCAGTTATACTTCCTTTCCTTTTTTTGTTTTAATACAAATGTAAATTTGAAAGAGCAACACATTTATTAATAAATGGAATACATTCTCTTGAGTGTTCACAGTTTCCAAAAATCCAAAATCCAAAGAATTAACCACTTTCTAATAGATGCCACACAAAAAAATTATTAAGTGTGTCAGTTTCGATTAAGAGTTGGCATACATATATAGTGACCACCTTATTCACTTCTTCAGTGGTGTATTCGATGTTTATAGGAAAGGACTGTTGGCTTGTTCGAGCAAATAAAGAAATATATTCGAACTGTTGATTAAGATCGAGGCCAACGTTGGATTACAGTTTATTTAAACAATCAAAAGTTTTATTTACGAGTTAATATCTTCTTAAAGTCAATATAACAATTTTGGTAAATGTATAGTAGTAAATGAACATTTGTACTTATTATAGAGATTTCTAACTTTCAAAAACTATTAATGTAGAATGCTGATTTCGCGGCTTATATTTCACCGTTGAAGTAATCCTTAAACTGTTCACGAACTTGAAATGCATTTCTCGTCGCGTTTCCTCCTTGGTCTGCAAGATTTGAAAAGCTAGGAGCCATCTGTTCATTTGATGAGACTGTGCTGAAACGTTGGTACCAGTGTTTGGTGCCGTGGAATTTTCTGATATAATTATGAAGCACACAACTTGCTAAAATCATATTGTCGATGTTCACCGGGTCAGCGTGTATGGTGCGGTGGTACATTCGACGCCACGCAGCGAGCATTGCAAATGCATTCTCGGAAATCCTACGTGCTAAGCTCAGGTGGTAATTGAAAACACGCTTTGCTTCGTCCAGACCTAAACCCGGATATGGACGCATAATGTAGGTTTTTAGCGGAAAGGCTGTAGCCGACACTGGCCGATCTCGCGTAAGCATGCGGCTTAAGCGCCACTCCGATAAAGGAGACCGCATGCCAAGTTTAAATTTGTTCGGACGAGACTCCCTCAGGGCGAGTCCATTTGAAATCTTCCTGAAAAGATGAGATCGAGCTAGCCTGACTACTACCGAAATACGACGGTTAAGAAACCCTATAGCCTTGCAACATAATCTTCCGCATTAACAAAATAACTTTCAAAAGCTCACAGGTAGAGAACACACAAACCTAGAACGACGCTACGTAACGTCAAGCTATCATCACTGGTAGCTTCANGATTGCAGCAAAGGAGACGCAATACAACATCAAATTCCGGTTAAACGGAAGACGTCACGCATTTGAATGTACAACAAACCTGGAACAACGTGTCAACACAATTTCCCTTATATTCTAATTGAAAAGGACTTAAGGACATAATGCTAACAGTCATTCGCAATACACTCAAAATAATAACATTTATTTACCGAGAATCAAAAAAACGTGGTATATATTTGTACAAGCATGCTTTCATTTCGTGTACTATTCTATCTCCTCTTTATTCTTTGTCCATTTACTCTAGATCTATCCTAATGTGCGCATTATTTCTACTCCTCTATTGTTTGTGCTCTTGTGCTTTTCTTGTGTATTTTCTCCTAACTGGTAGCGATGCAGCAAGCGGGAACGGCTAAGCTTGGGGTACCCCGAAGGCTAACATTGATGGGTTGGGTGTGGCATTCCAAAATGACGAAACGTTTCACGTTTTCTGTGGCCGACACCCAACTTCATGAATTAAACACGTGTTTTTTTCGTTACATTTAGCAATTTATGCTCTTCGACCTATGGTCGGCAAAGAATATCCTCCGTGGCGTCCTCACCGGACGCCACACTCAAAGAAAAAGGTTCGGACTCACCAGACTTCACCGCTTAAGGTTACTGTGCTCCTTATAGCTGGTGGGATATCAAACTGTTGTTGGTCGACGGATGACGGTTGTCGGCGGATAACGGTTGAGGGCGTTTCGATGAAGCAGGACTTATGTTTCGATGAAGCAGGTGGAACACGGACGGAAATGCAAACGGATGCGACGGCTGGTCTGGTCTAAACACAACGAGCACAATTAGCACATTTAAAACTGGGACGAGCACAATGAGCACATTACCTGATCTAGATGTATCTTCCGTCCAACTAACCTAGACGCGCACTACGGTTCATAGCCTAGGTTTAACACCGGCTAAACAAAACGAGGAGAGCACAATTAGAAATCTAAAGGCTAAAGTATTACCACGTTGCTTTCAACTCACTTAACCAAAAAACGATAACGCGGACAAAACATCCACTGCGATCTGCGGTTCCAACAAAAGTGAGATGAAACCGTGATCCTCAGATTAGGGAAGGTGTCCTCAGCCGAATTAAAAGGAAATTTCCCCGCGATCTTTTTCGAACTAGATCGGCAACACGAGAGATTATCCTACAATTTCTGGACCTTCGTTCTATGTCGATGGTAGCCAGAACTCTCTCATCTTTCTCCGCTTTCCCGAAGATTTCTTGAACTCGACCTTGGGAGAAATTTTACAAGGCTGAGTGGCGTTATTCGCGAGGCATTACTTGTTTATAGCAAGATCGGTTAGTGCGGCTGTTGGCATAGTTTTTGGCGCAGACAAATTAGATCTAATTCAAAATAAAATTCCTAAACAAAATGTAGTGAAGGCTACATAACACCCGACTGTTAACAAGCTTGCTTATCTAACCTTTGAAATTTACTATTGTTATTATTAATATAGTTTTTTTTTCTAATCAATATTTTAACGGAATACTCTTTACATAACGTTCTTAATTTACTCGGTGACGGTTCAACAACATCAAATTTACAAACATGAATAAATCTCCAAAATACGGCATTGAATCTAAACTGATTAAATTTTAGATCAAGCCAAACTCAATCTGCAACACAATAAACATAAGTACCTAATACGGCATAATACAATATAACTCCAGCAATCAGGCTTATTCAGAACAAGGACAACTCCAACCATCAGTTTGGAACAGCATCCTATGTCTAAATTCACCGTAACTGTTTCGTCTTTCGAGAGCCTCGCCATGGTATTCCCTGGCATCTTCGTCTCTCTATTACACGAAACGCAACCCCTAACATAAATTTAAAAAAAACTGAAGTTTCCCTTTAAACCGAAATTACATCGGAACGAAGAAAACTAACAGAAATTATTTTCACATACTTTTAACAACTGTTTTATGACCGATTCTTACGCCTTATTCATAAAAAGCCATCAAGAATATAATAATTAATTCTACAAACTCAAAATTACTACTTTAATTCATGTTTCCAACACCGACATTTTTAATCGGCAACTACGAAACACAAATAAAATGCAAATGTAACCCAACCCTATTAACCCGCAACATAACTCACCAATACATTGAACCTTCACCGAGTAAAAAAAAACGAAACGTCAGTTGAGCAAAAGTAGTGAACGAGATGGTGCAAAATGTGGAACTTGATTCGGTAATTTTATGTTTTTCTACTATTTTATCGTGGAAATCCTTCTACAATAAGTGAACTAAGTGGTTATCAGACGAGATGGTGCACAAAGGAACTGACAAATGTTGTGTTTGTATTGTTTACAGGTGGAATGGATGGAAGCTGCGGTGTCAGGGTTTTTTTCGGCAGCCGGAAGCCGCCTTGTTTTGAAGAAGCTCGGATGGATGTTTTTGTAAAACAGGAGAGTTGACTTTCAGTCAAAGGTAAGCGTGTGAACCAAGTTTAATAAATTGCCTTATTTTTAGGAACTATGCGGACGAAAATTCAACGCCACCCAACCTCTCATGGAAGGTGGAGGAGGGTAGACAATAAACAATCAACTCTGGTTCGTATTTTGTTTTTGTTCCTTGATTTATTCAAGACAAATAAATATATAAACAAATAAATGTACAAATAAATAAATAAATAAATAAATAAATCTCCAAACAAGTAAATAAATGAATAAATAAGTAAATACTAACTACAATTATATATTAATCAATGTATGCCAATTGTCGTACCATTGATACATATAGTTATCTGACACCTGTAAGTTACCTTCTGTTATACCAAACTAGTACCAAAGACGAGCTAAATAAAGTCTTTAGTCTTAAGCTTTACTAAACTAGAATAAGACTCGATGTAATCTATCACTAACGTTCATGACTAGAAAGAAACATACCAATCTCGATGAAAAATTTATTGAAAAGCGTACCGTTATCGTTTTTGGTGGCGTAATTCCTACGGAAGATATCGACTTTATGATACATAATAAAAATAACATTGATTTTTCTAGACTGCAGATTCTTTCCTAAAGATCTGTTGCTCTGCCAGCTCGATTTACTCGGGTATGCTCGTCATTGTCTGCTCTTAAGAGTTAGACATCTGAGTCTTACGAACGGTCATCATCTTAGAACCCTCAGTCCAAGACTCTCGTATTTTTATTTCCCGTTCCTGGTACTCCTCATCAACGCTTCAATAGCTCCGAGTTTCTGGTTTCTAGGTCATCGTCCTGGAGTGAACTCCATGAGCTCGCGCTGTCTTCTGGTCGAGAGGGTAGGCCTTGGCATAGACAACATCCTTAAGTAAAGCTCCTGCTACTAGAATAATCTTTCATAACTGAACCAGCACATTCGAGAGGATTCTTCTTGGAGTCAAGCAAAAGCTTTTCCCCCAAGGAAGCACCCAGTAAATGAAGTTGTTGCGGGGCTGCATCTAGTCAAAATTGACCAGAGCTAATCCTTCAAATGGCGGTGTTAGTATTTTAGGCAACCAGAGCAAAAGCATCATGGCGCAGTTGTTGCTACTCAACAGAGAGCTACATAGCTTGCAAATCAAAGAAAACTTCAAGTGCTATCCTCAAGGACGTTCTACTGAACCATCTTCTTGAAGAACTTGCAATATTCCAAGTTTCTTCCCATAAGGATCCTCGAGATCGTAGCAATGGGTTCCAACGACCCTTTTTACTACAGCCTGCACGTATTTTGGAGCTAGTTTCGCACACACTCCTTTTACCTTGTCCGATAGTTCCATATTTTTTTTGAGGACTTTCTCTCCAACCGAATAAGTTGGGCAGTTGGCATTTGTACGAAGGTTGTAGTATGTCGAGTGTTTCTTGTAAGCCGATTCTAGATTCTGTCTAACTTCCTCGTATAACTGCTTCTGTTTTTTTTTATCGCTAATCGTATCGCTTGACGTTCCTGGAGAATCCCTCAAATGGCGATATTCCGAACCATCGGAAATCATGTTCCGACCGAACATTATGAAGTACGGAGTGTATCGTGTCGCTTCATGTACCGAGTTCCTCACAGCACATGCAATTTCCTGCAAAGAATTGGCCCAGTCCTTGTGCTCTTTTTTCAAGGTGGCCCGAATGGCCGTTGTGATAACCCGATTTACTCGTTCAGAGTCATTGTCTTGAGGATGATAGTTGGGAGTTCTCCAATGGGTTACGTTGTACTTTTTCAACACGTTTTGGAACACGGAAGAAGTGAATTGAGTTCCGTTGTCTGACAGAATCACTTCAGGGACACCAAACAGTAGGAAGATTATGTTTTCTACGAACTGAACTAAGGATTCTACAGTCGCTTGTCGAAAGGGTTGCACAAGCACAAACTTACTGAACAGGTCCGTAACTACAAGCAAGCACGTACTACGATTTTTCCCGGACGCTGGAAGTGGCCCGACCTAATCCATGACTAAGAACTGCCATGGGTACTTAGCAATTTTCTTCTGTTCCGCCATCGGAGGAGTGATATTCTGGTTCGTAGCATTGCTGGTTTGACACGTGAGACATTTCTGACAGAAACTTTTAACCTCGCTGCTCAACCGTGGCCAGAAGAAACGTTCTCTAACCGCTGCCAATGTTTTTTCTGGACCCAAATGAGCCCGACTGTGTATTCGATCGATTATATTACCCCGTTCTGCATCCGGAGGGTATCTTTTCCAGTTGAACCGTGTATCTTCAATCTTCCCCTCCTCCTTTACGTACTTCAAAATTTGTCCGTCGACTACTCGAAAGTCCGGATATTTAGCTAGACTGTTTTGAATAGCCGATGCTAACTCCTAATAGTCGTCGTCCACGGCGATCACGTGGAGCGTTTCTACAGATCTCGACAAACAATCAGCTACGATATTATTTCGGCCCTTCCTGTATTCTAGTTCAATATCATACGATTGTATTTTTAACGCCCACTGTAAAAGCTTCGCATTACTGGACTCTACGCCCATAGTAAAAAGCCACAGTAAGCTTCGAGCATCGGTCACTACTTTGAAACGCCTACCTTCAACGTAGTGTCGAAAGTTCTGTATCGCCAACAGAACTCCCAGGCACTCCTCTACGCTAGCGTATTTTCTTTGGGTGCTGCTTAGTTTTTTGCTGTAATTCGCTATTACCTTGGGTTGACCTTCGATATGCTGTATTAAGGCTGCTCCCACTGCGTTGTCCGAGGCATCGGACTCAATCGTAAACGGTTCGTTGAAGTCAGGATTCCCGAGAATCGTTGCCGATACTAGTGCACCCCTCAGATCTCCGAAAGCCTTTTTCGCCTCCTCATTCCAGGTAAACTTTTTCTTTGATTTCTTCAACAAATCGGAGATTGGAGTGACAATTCGGCTATACTCCAGTATGAAACGTTGATAAAAACCAGCTAATCCAAGTAAGCGTCGGATGTCTTTCACGTTTCTTGGATGTGCGTAGTTTAAAATCGGCTCAAGGCGACTGTTATCGATAGATATTCCGTCTTCCGGCAACAAATATCCCAGATACGAAACTCGCTTCTTGCAAAACCGGCTTTTGTCCAAGGATATTGTCAGGTTCGCGTTCGCCAATCTTTGTGCGACAATCTTAAGCAGTCGTACATGCTCACTAAACGTGTGAGTCGCAATAACAATGTCGTCTAAATAGACGAACACGTTCGGCTCTTAATCAAAACCGATTACCCGGTCCATTAACCGACACATGGTAAACGGCGCATTGGTTAGGCCGAAAGGGCAGACCTTGAATCGGAATAACCCCTGGGGTGTTCGTATAATCCCTAGATTCCATCTTTAGAGGAATCTGGAAATACGCATCCTTCAAGTCAACCACCGAGTAGTATTTCGCCTTCCCCAAGCGGTGAAAGATTTCTCTCATTTTCCTCATAGGATAAGAGTCCTGCATGGTCAAGGCATTAATCTTGCGAGAGTTTAGACGGACACGTAGTTTTCCGTTAGCTTTCCTAACTGGCACTAGTGCGCTAGCCCACTCGCTCGAACACTTTTCGATACCGTCCATCTGCTTGTACCGCTCAATCTCAGCTTCCTTTTTAGCTTGTAAAGCTGGAGAGCATCTGTACAAGGGTTGCCTTCTTGGTTTGGCTTCTTCCTTCAGCACAATTTCATGCTCAATTAATTTGGTCCTTCCTAAACGTTTATCCGTTATGCAGGGAAACATTTTGATTGCCGCCACCAGTTCCGATCGCTCTTCAGGTAGTAAACTGTGCTCTGTCTCTACAGTTTCCGGAGTCGTCTTGGATGGTTCCGGTAATTCAAGTGCCGGTACGTCCAAACTGTCGTCTGGATCTGACGTTTTTATTTCCGGTAGTGTCTGTATCGGTAAAAGCGCGAAGTCAATGATCTCTACTTCTGCGTTCTCCACATTTATAGTGGCCACCTTCTCGTAACCATTTTCGCCTGGCATCATTGGTTGGATTCCAAATGCCTTCCAAAAATTGTAACCTAAAATCATTCTCCTGCAAATCTGTGGTGCAACCAGCACTGGAATGACTTTCGTGATACCGTTGAACTCAATTGGTAGTAGGACGAACCCTAGGCACTCATGGACCGTCTTGTCCGCAGTTACTATTCGGAGTGAACTCTTTCGCATAGTGAGACCGTTCTTCTCCGCTATGTCCTCGACACTGGTCACGTTGACACTTGCTCCAGAATCCAGTAAGGCGTCATAATCCGTGTCGAAAATACGTATCATTACATGAGGACATTTCTCCATTTATACGTTTACCGCGCATACTATCTCTGTCGAACCATCATATTGATTGGGTCTGGGAACCTTCCTCTTAGGTGAATGTTGTTGTTCCCTTCCTCACATTCCACGTCTAGTTTTCCGACCTGCCCTGAAAATCTGGTCTGCGGTGATTCTGACACGTCACAGATGTTTTTCCAGGTGTTCCACACAAATAGCAGAGCAACTTTTTGGGTTCCCCGCAATCTCTCCACAAGTGTTCGGTCTGGTTGCAATTCCAACACAGGGGTTTGGAATTGTTCCTAGTGTTTTCTTGATCAGTGTTGTTCTGTCTTGTAGTCGGTTTTTGCCCATCTTTATACTTTCTGTCCCTGTTGAACCTGTTTTCAACTGCGTTTACTTCCTCCGAATCTGAGTATGAAGATAATGTATCTTGTGTGTCGTCGTTTGCCTCGATATTGTGAAGATTTGTTGGTTTACTCTGTCCATCTCTGCTGTTTCGTAACGTCGGATCATTTGCGTCTATACGATAAGCATAATACTCGAGCATATGTAGGTTCTCAACATCTCTGCAAGCCAGCCTAGACCTGTAATGAGGCCGCATGTTATCCCATACAATCTCAAATAATCTCTCTTGATCCAGTGGACAGGTTAGCAGCTTGTTCAGTCGTTCTAACTCCATATTAAAAGTCAAGAACGTTTCGTTTCTAAGCTGCTTCCTTTCGTATATTTTCTGCCTGTTGCCTTGATCTTTATTGGGATTTCCATACATACAACGGATTTTCCTCTCGAAGTCCGCCCAACAAGTAAATTCGTCTGCATAACACAGGTACCAATCGTACGCTTCTCCCCGTAAGATGGTATGGATACGTTGTAGGACGTCAACCGAAATCCGATCCATCGTAGCTAGTCTACGAACTTTATGCAGGAAATCTTCCAATGACCTCTGGCGAGCATCTCCACTAAAAGTCAAATGCCACTTTTCCATTCGACGATCTGCGTTTATGATATCCGATTCAAAAATGCGATGTTGAGGCTGAGGTAACTGATATCTTCGCCTCCTTCCATCCTCGTAACCATTTGACCTTTCGATCCGATTTGGCTCCGGACCTGGAGATAAATATTCGGTTCCTTGGTTCATGTCCCTACTGTCACGTTGTCTATATCGCATATCGCATCATCTAACCTATCAAGCGGATCAGCAAACTGATCTAAATGTCGGTACCTATCTCCGTCTAACCGGTTCCTAGTTCTGTTATCCGTGTATTCCGTTCTTTCAAAGGGCTGCGGTTGATAGTTGCCTGATGGATATTCGGCTCGGTAAAGTTGTCGATCGTTATGTTCTTCAAAACCATGCCGTCGATCATGTTGCTGAACAGCTTTAGACCTTTCGTATCCTCCATGGTTCAATTCGTCTAACCTATTCCTCGAACCTGCTCTCGGTTGCCGAGATTGAACTCCACTTACTACATCATCCTCATCATATTTACTCCCATTATCGTCTGCCCAATTGCGCTTATAGTTACTGGGACCTGCTTCACAAGAATTCCTTAGTGCCTCTAAACAATTGCCTTGTTTTGTAGACGTCTCCATAGTTCGTCGCTGTCGATCTTCCTCGGAAATCCTTCTATCCTTTCGGCTATCTTCGTTTCCCTTTTTTAGGTTTTCTTCTGCAATTTTACCAACGCGTAGTAACTCTCTTTCCAGCTGTACTATTCTCTTCCTAAGTATTTCTGTCTCTTCTTCGTTTTCCTACCCTTGTAACTTCGATTTCGAAACTGCTCCCAAATCTTTTCTCACTTGCCTCTGTTCCTCATTTTGCTTCAAATTGACATTCTCATCCGGTTTATCTCTCACATCAAAACTCTCCTCCTCACGTAGTATTGTCCCTCCTACTGCTCCTTCATCTTCTTCTAAGACCCCCTCATTTCCTCTAAATTATCATTTTCGTTGTCATTTTCTTCATCTGTTCTAGTTCGGCTACTACCGAAATTATTCTGTAATTTTCTAATTTCCCCTATAAGTCTATTCCGCAACTGTTCTCCTCTTGGGCTTTTAACAATGCTGTGTTCCACCCTTAGAGCGTAGTGCTTCAATCTGGACATACATCTCTCATCATCTTCAACCGCCAGTTGGCATGATATACCTTCAATTTTGTTCATAATATAATCAAATTCATGATCAATTGTACATTTTCCCCTATAATTTCTTCCCTCCCTCCCATCTTCATAGAATAATTTCCTCAACAGCCTTTGCTTTACATCCACACCATCCACAACACTCTCCTCCATACCCCGAATTCGCAGTTCGTAATCTACCTCTTCATTTGTCAGGTGATCTGATCGCGGAAATTTGTGCGCCATCTTTAACTCTTTAGTTCGTTTTTTTTATTGTCATTTGAAAATACTGAATATATTATTCCTTAAATATCAGCAGAAATTTTGAATATTTACTATCAATCCAAAACCACAACACCAACGGAACACCATAAAAACTCAAAAGTAACTCCAAATAATTCAATAATTAATAGCAATTTTACGATCGATTTCAACATTCAAATACCTACGCAATGAATAAAGACATCTATAAAGTTCGACATTTACTCCATATAAACGAAATCAACAGAAGACCTTTTAGTTGGGCGCCAATTTGTAGCCGACACTGGCCGATCTCGCGTAAGCATGCGGCTTAAGCGCCACTCCGATAAAGGAGACCGCATGCCAAGTTTAAGTTTGCCCGGACGAGACTCCCTCAGGGCGAGTCCATTTGAAATCTTCCTGAAAAGATGAGATCGAGCTAGCCTGACTACTACCGAAATACGACGGTTAAGAAACCCTATAGCCTTGCAACATAATCTTCCGCATTAACAAAATAACTTTCAAAAGCTCACAGGTAGAGAACACACAAACCTAGAACGACGCTACGTAACGTCAAGCTATCATCACTGGTAGCTTCACTCAAATTCCGCCAGAGCCGCGATTGCAGCAAAGGAGACGCAATACAACATCAAATTCCGGTTAAACGGAAGACGTCACGCATTTGAATGTACAACAAACCCGGAACAACGTGTCAACACAATTTCCCTTATATTCTAATTGAAAAGGACTTAAGGACATAATGCTAACAGTCATTCGCAATACACTCAAAATAATAACATTTATTTACCGAGAATCAAAAAAACGTGGTATATATTTGTACAAGCATGCTTTCATTTCGTGTACTATTCTATCTCCTCTTAATTCTCTGTCCATTTACTCTAGATCTATTCTAATGTGCGCATTCTTTCTACTCCTCTATTGTTTGTGCTCTTGTGCTTTTCTTGTGTATTTTCTCCTAACTGGTAGCGATGCAGCAAGCGGGAACGGCTAAGCTTGGGGTACCCCGAAGGCTAACATTGATGGGTTGGGTGTGGCATTCCAAAATGACGAAACGTTTCACGTTTTCTGTGGCCGACACCCAACTTCATGAATTAAACACGTGTTTTTTTCGTTACATTTAGCAATTTATGCTCTTCGACCTATGGTCGGCAAAGAATATCCTCCGTGGCGTCCTCACCGGACGCCACACTCAAAGAAAAAGGTTCGGACTCACCAGACTTCACCGCTTAAGGTTACTGTGCTCCTTATAGCTGGTGGGATATCAAACTGTTGTTGGTCAACGGATGACGGTTGTCGGCGGATGACGGTTGAGGGCGTTTCGATGAAGCAGGACTTATGTTTCGATGAAGCATGTGGAACACGGACGGAAATGCAAACGGATGCGACGGCTGGTCTGGTCTAAACACAACGAGCACAATTAGCACATTTAAAACTGGGACGAGCACAATGAGCACATTACCTGATCTAGATGTATCTTCCGTCCAACTAACTTAGACGCGCACTACGGTTCATAGCCTAGGTTTAACACCGGCTAAACAAAACGAGGAGAGCACAATTAGAAATCTAAAGGCTAAAGTATTACCACGTTGCTTTCAACTCACTTAACCAAAAAACGATAACGTGGACAAAACATCCACTGCGATCTGCGATTCCAACAAAAGTGAGATGAAACCGTGATCCTCAGATTAGGGAAGGTGTCCTCAGCCGAATTAAAAGGAAATTTCCCCGCGATCTTTTTCGAACTAGATCGGCAACACGAGAGATTATCCTACAATTGCTGGACCTTCGTTCTATGTCGATGGTACTAGCTCCCAACCTTTAACTAAATGAAATGGTTTTCTGCGAATCACCGGTTGCTAGATATCTAAAATAAACAAACCAAAATTAGGTTTTATAGAGTATTAAATATAATGTTCCGACCGGTCGAAATAAAATACGTACCTTAAACATACTACCAGCCTTGACTGATTAAACGAACCCGCACACTCAGCCGAGCCTACTCAATTGTGAGTAACTTTAACTCAATTTTATAAATATTCCTAAAACGTCAAACGCTGAGTAACCGTATTTCATGAATTTGAGTTATTATTACTCAAAACGCAAGAAAACTGCGTCGATCTGAATTTTGAGCTAGCTTCATTTTTGTTTTTTTTTTTTAAATATGAAATGGCATCGGACACCGAACAGCGTTTAATCACAAACCATTCCTGGACCATTTCCCTTATTGTTGACGACCGTTTCCGTTATTGTTACGAGATTTGCCCTTATAAATGAAAACTATAAACTTACTATCTCCTATATAGTTTTTAACAATATGTCATATGGTGAAAGGCCAAATAACAATATGCTGAATAGGCGGTTAAGTTAGGTTACCATAAAAAATGGCAATTTTTTTAGTTGGTATATAATCCAGACCGAGTGCAGACAATAAAAAACCCGTCAATGACAATATGGCAAAGTTTAACAATATGTGTTAATGTATAGGTTGTGTGGTGAAAATGAGATTAAACTATTCGATAATAATAACATAAAATGTGATAATATATTTTACATTCGAAATATAGTTTTGACTATGTAGCAAATTATTTTTCGTTATGACGGGGAGGTAGATGCGGAAACTATCGTAAATTAAAATATACCCCGTTTTATCTTTGGCAGGGATTTGTAACCAGAATGATCACAAGAGCTTTAATAATAAGACTTAAATTAATTGTAAATAGGTTTGATTTCGAAAAATTCGTTCCTGGTTATGTCGACGATGAGAAACGCCACTTTCGGGAAAACATTATTTGAATGCAAGCCATACAGAAGGGGTTCCTTTTATTTGCTCTGATTGTGGGTCCGAATACAGAAGATTCGAGCATTACTGAGGATTAACGAGGAAATGACAGTCCGTGGAAACCACCGCAACGTTAGCGAGACTGCATCTATGGAAGGGACCTAGGCTATAAGCCATTGGATCCGATGGACATAGGTAAATGATGCATTAAAATAGTTGCTAAGTTTAGTATTTATATTCAGCCAGCGATCAATGAGCTAAACGATTACAAATGCTATCCACCCACACATTGTTTGTATTGCGGATCTGATTAAGGCTGGCCCACTGTATATAATACTGAACAATAAGGTATATGTGCCAGTGAAGACGCATCCATGCTCCAATCCATGCTATCGACATCCTCCTTCGCAGCTCCTCGGTCCCACTGAATTGGTCATGCTAATTGATTTGTTTTGCAAAGACATTATACAAGACCAATGACCGAAGTGTACGAATAATGGTCAAAAAACTTGTTACCGACGACTGAATATGCTGCAGCGTTTGTTTGTTTTTGTATAGGTTGTTCAATAACATGAAATATAAGGGTTTTGTTTTTCACAAAGGGCTTAATTGATGTGGAGAATTAAGAAATACTGATTTCATAAATTACTGGTTCTATTAGGCTTTGTGCACACATTACGGGTGATTCAAAAATGACGTCCATCAAATTTCAGGTTTTTAGACCCCCTCCTCCCCCTCTGTCAAACTTTATCACAAATATGATTACCCCCCCCCCCCCCAGAAAAAATATGCATATTGGTTTTGTCGATTTCAATAATAACGTGTATTTTAGTTCAAATTGAATCATTTACATAATTACTTGTGTATAGTTCTTCTGTCCACGGATAGGTGAAGTGTGTTTTGAAATGGCAGAGATAAATCAAGATATTCGTAACAGATGGACTTATCGTATGACATGTTTTCTTCTGCAAAAAAACGTAGTTGTTAAATTTTTCTTTTTAAACTGCTCTCATTTAAGAAACATATCAGTTTTGAATTTAAAATAATCCTAGTTGAAAAGTAGAAAAAAAACTTGACTGATTCATGAACCACACTCTAAAATTTACTTACACATCTATGAGATAACCCCGGGTCTAATGTGGAAACCGGTTTTTTTCCTCACTTTTGTGCATAAGTAACAGATTTTTGAGCAAAATCTGGTTTAAACACCAGTGACTGATCGCAGTTCAGCTCAGGTGAATAATTTAAGTTTGCAGTGCAAACCTTGTAAAACACAAATTGAGTTGTAAAAAGTGCTTTAAAATTTCTAATCAACAGAAAAAAACGTCTGGAAAGATATTTTACACAACATTATTTCACGGTTAAGGAAAATTGTTCGGAACAACCAGAAAAAACACCGTTTGTATGTCGAAAACATTCAAACCAACTTTTATGCGATTTAAAATTTTGATATATCAATATTGGATGTTTATCCATTCTCGAGATATAGAAAACTATATGGAAACATACATAATTTTCCTTGCAGCGCAAAACATCATGACTCGTAGAAAAAAGTTCTGAAAAATCATGAAATTACTCATGAGTCCGAAAAAGAATATGATCAGAAAGTGGAAAAGAAATGGAATCATGAGTATTCCAACAGAAATAATTGTTTTTGATTGCAAAATTAGATTTTTAGAACCATACAAATTTGAAAGCGGTGAGTTTTTTGTTTTTGAAATACATCGAGGATTTTCGAGATTTACCTTGAACAGTCTGGGAAATTCTACTGAAATTCTCATACCGGGAGATCAAGAAATGATCCCAATATGACATAGGTTTCAAGAAATCAATATTTCAATTTTCCTGAGCCCTAGAAACTTTGTGTAAAAAATTTGCCATTGCATAATTTTTAAGCTTGCTGCGATAACTTAAAGCACTTTCCACCACAGGAGTTTTTTTTCCCAAGACGATCAGTTCTCGAATTAGTTTTTTAAATCACAATTAGAAAAATTGTAAAAAAATTGTTTCATACCTCAAAAAAGAGAGAATACCCTATTTTGAAACTTCCATACAGGACTGGAATCAAAATTTCTTGTTGATAATAAATTGATTATTTTTTTTTCGCAAAGGATGGTGCTTTATTCAAAGTTCCCGACCGTTTCTCCCAACGTTTAAATTGTGTGCAACACAGATCATACTTTTTATTGCCAAGAAAATTTCAAGCACTTTTCTATTCCTTAATTATACACTTTTTTAGAGAAGCAGGTTCTTCCTGACCGCACTCTCCCCCATCCTAAAGCACTGTCCCATATTCTATAAAATCAAGATTTCAAGATTTATGATATTTTTGTTACTTTAAAAATAGAATATGCTAACTGAAAAGTTTGTTCGCGTAAGTATTTATTTTTAACAATGCTGTTGTTGCTATAAAAGATGTTCATGTTACTCCAAATTCTTAACGTCACCTCTTTGCCCAGCAACTAACGACTGTTCCAGAAAGTATAAGCACACCTTATTTTAACGGTCATTTTGAACATAATGAAATATATCAACATGTTTTGGCTGCGTCATTTTGTTTGCACATTTCTTAATGACATAGCATCAAAAAAGTGCTCAGTTTTGTGTTACCTATCAAAATGCACGGTCTTGAATTTTTCTTCTCACTTTTTGCTTCAAGGAACAAAATGATTGTTTAGTAACAGTGAAATCATAAAATATCCGCGTGCTTTGGGAAACCTGTAGTGAATACAATCGATTCCCACCCGAAATGTTTGAGCGTCGGTAGTATTTCCACATTTTGTGGTTTTTTGTGCTGTGCCCCCGCACCCGGAAGAGGAATTACATCAGCTTAGTTTTGCTTATTAGTGGTAGTATTGAGACATCCGGACATACATTATTAGGTTTGAGCGTTTGTCCGCTTTGTCGCGAGTAAATCGATGATTATTAGCAGTTTTGAAGTTCGATATAGAGTGGCCTCGTAGCGGACATTTGATTATTGGCAGAGTGTGGAGTGCAAAAAAAGAAGACCAGTGCGTGTAGAAAACGGCCCAACGAAGACAATGCGCATGCGTGCGGGAAAGGCTGCCACATAATTTCAGATGCGTTCACCATGTGGTGTACAGAGTTTTCTTATGCAGGTTACATATATAACGGGCGGTTTGGCCACGTTAATTTTTGCGCTTATTTTGTCGGGAGTGCATGAAATTAATTACGAGGCAACGTCAAGAACTTTTATGTTTACAAATGAACAAGAGAGTGTAACGAAGGAAGCGGCAATTGGTGAGATGTATCTGACTAGAACTATGTAACGTCAAGCGTATTCTTAAATAATACCAAATACGTGCCCGGTTTAAAAAAAAAAAAAAAATATATATATATATATATATATATATATATATATATATATATATAAATATATATATATATATATATATATATATATATATATATATATATATATATATATATATATATATATATATATATATATATATATATATATATATATATATATATATATATATATATATATATATATATATATATATATTATATATATGTATATATATCTAACAGTGATTTTTTTATCACACTCAACATTGTCCCAAAATCTACATTTACTGTTGTTTGAGTTAGCGTGCACACTGCTCGGCGAAATGTCAAAAAATCATCCTTAAGCAACTGGCGAACAACAACAAATTATCCTTCCGGATACTGAACTCGGATTTGGAAACAAAATCGGACAACAATGTCACCAGCAGTGAGTTGCGGCTTGTAGTCGACTAATAAAAACGAAGGATTAAATCAAGGATTTCACTATATTTCAGCTGATAAATACTAAGTTGATACAACATTCGTCAGCGTTCTAGACCGAACATGGAGATTCAAACCTACATGAAGGACGGAATGGTGGACAATTTGGATCTTTTCGAGAAGGAGCTAGATTACACGTACGCAAAAGGTATCCCGTCGGAATCGATGTACTATCCTGTATTGTTTTCCGAAGCAGCGTGGAATGTTCGGAATAATAGAGAAAGGCTGACGGAGCTGATGTTCGAGAAATATAGCGTACCAGCTTTCTTCTTTGTTAAGAATGCTGTTTTGGCGGCATTTGCTAAGGGCAGAGCCACTGCTTTGGTTGTGGATAGCGGAACAACTCACACTTCCGCTGTTCCAGTACATGTAAAATGAATATGCACATTTTAAATCAATCGAAAAAATTCTACTTCACTTATTTTTAGTAGAAAGGATATGTTCTCAGTCAAGCCGTTGTGAAATCCCCGTTGTGAGCTGATTACCTTTCGCTGCAATGCCGTCAATACCTTGAGGGTCGAAATATCGATCTGACTCCGGTCTGCTCAGATTCCGGCAGTGCATTACGAATTCCCCAACGGGTATCATCAGTATTTCGGTGCGAAGCGTTTTAAACTGGCTGAAAGCTTATTTGACCATTCAATGCTGGGAGCAGGTCAGTTGGCTTCCACCAGCGTTGGAATGTGTGACGCCGACGTGCGCTTATCCCCTGTATGGATCGGTTATTATTACTGGTGGAAATACTCTGCTGCCTGGCTTCCTGGAACGTTTGAATCGAGTACCGGGCACCATACAACACTCGGTTGAAAATGAGTTCGGTCAACGGTTCCGTAGAACGGCGGTTCGGAGCTTGGATAGGCGGATCTATTCGGGTAAGCATCAGAACATTCCAGCAGATGTGGATTTCTTCTCAGGAGTATGAAGAGTCCGAAAAAAGCCAAGTGGAACGGAAATGCCCTTAAACGCAGACGGAGACGGACGATAGCAAAAAGAATAGAATTTAAGGATGTGTAGCAGAATAAAAATACAGGAAGGAGCATGCTTCCTTTTTTAACTTACTTATTTATTTATGAAGCTCAAGTGCCATAGGCATAACGGAGCCGAGTTTTTTTTTCATTTTAACAACGACAATAACTTACATACTAGGTTAGTTTTGGAAAGCCGAAAAACTCGTGGCTTGGTCGAGGTTAGGGATTGGCTTTCTTTAATGTCTTTAATGTTGGCTTTCAACAGCAGATTGGCAATACAATATTGTTGCTGTTGGTCTGGCGTAGATGTTGCATTGCGTTAAGCTGTAACGATACAATAGAAGCGGTATTACAGGGTAGGGGACATGGTGGACATGTTGAAACGACAGCTAAGATCAGATTTGGCAATTTCGAAATCGAGGCAATACATACCAGACTACGTGGTTGGCTAATGGTTATTTTGGGTACGTGGTTTAAGGATTTGTGAGCAAACAGCCAACACTGGTGCATAAATTCCTCTGCGTTGTAGCCTTCTACTCCCCAATTTCTCACTTCTTTTCCGGAAGAATGGCCTTTGAAATGACGAACAAACACCGACAGCCAGCAGCTATAGTTGCCAATCAGTAGTTTTTGTTGAGAAAACCCACCGGAGGAAGCAGTTGTTGGCGAGTTGGTTCTTCTGTGTCATCATCCGTGGTTAGATCAGCATCGAATTGATGTCCAGCGGAAGTGGATTCAAATCGTCGTCATACTCTTCTTCCGGATCCCTTTCCGTGTCCATCAAAAATTCATCTTTCGTGTACGTACTCGTGCCCGACTCCGATGCCGGATATTTCTGACAGCGTTTTTTATTCGCAGGTTCGGAATTTGGTTCTAAAATCTTTTTTGAAGCCATTTTGTGTGCTGTTCTGTTGATTTGTGTGGTATCACATGCAAACAAACAATAATCATAAAAACGTCATGTAAATACATATGCACGCTAAATGCAAACATAACTGTCAATGCAAATTTTTGGGAAAAGCTGAGTGCGAAAAAAGCACAATCATCACAAATGTCTAGGAATTCGTGAAACTTGCAATATATATATATATATATATATATATATATATATATATATATATATATATATATATATATATATATATATATATATATATATATAAAAACAGTCGGAGGACCGGGTGTGAATAAAAAAAACAATTTATTCACTCATTACTTAAAGTAAGATACAATTAATTCACGAACAAAGAATGGGAACTGAACACTAACTGACTCTACTTGATTGATTGGGCCTTACTTAATAGCTAAAACTTGATGATACTGCAATTTGGGGGCCAATGGTCTCTGCATGGCACGATGGTTGATGTCCGGTGCCAAGGTGCTGATGTGCATATTCCTGATGTGGGTCGGTGTGGTTGTTGCTAAGGGAATTCTGCTGATCGTTCGGTTATTCTTGGGTGTGCAACGTAATTCCTCCGGGGGGTGAAGAAAGGACGTCCTCGTCCTTGTTTTTATCTCTTGCGGGGTGTTCAAGGTTCTTGGGGATGCCAGTATGTCCTGCTGTAATTTGCCTAAGACGTGGGCTTTTAATTTTGACTACTATTTTCTTCCTGTGGAGACAGACAAAGATCGTTATTCCGAAAACAATTACCGTAGTTGTTGACAATCCTCCTATTAGGCTGAATATCCAGGTTTGATGGGAAAACTGCTCTAGTTTGATGTTCTCGATGTGCTTTCTGTTGATGATAGTATGATTTGTTAAAGTTGAGATATTTGGTTGGAGTTTGACGTTCCAGTGAATTTTTAAGCTTGGAAATGCTCCTTGCAGTTCCTTGGTGGGGCTAATTATTTCTGTAGCCATGAAGGTTTTGTTGGCTACATTGATGCTGCAGTTATTGAATGTGATGAGGATGTTGCCTGATACGTTCCTATCGTCTGGTCCACAGCTTGATGATAATTTGGTTTTATCTGCATTTTGGATTAAAAGTTTATTCTCCGAAATAAGAGTGATTTGCATGTCCAGTGATTGTTGTGCATTACAATGACTTGTTAGACCCATGACTATTGGGTAGGTGCAATTGTCTTTCAATGACTTTAAGTCTGAGTATCGCTGAATGAATTTGTCTGGGTTAGCCGTTGTGAAGATTTGATCCTTCGACTTGACAATGAATCTCGGTAAATCGACTATTATTTTTCCGCTTACTGTGAGAGGGAAAATTTCGATAACTTCGGAAGATCTTTTTTCTATCTCCGGAATTTCTAGTATGTATAATAATAGATCATGCTTGGTGACTATTTTTGGTGTGGCGAAATTAAGTGCTTCTTGTGGAAAGTCTAGTTTGACTCCTTGATCTTGCAATAGTGAGTCCATGAAAACTATCTCTTTTAGTGTAAGAAGCTTACTGCTTGCTAAAGAAATTTTCGCCCTTATTACTGTATCCTGGATTTCCTCAAGAACGTCGTTGATAGTGTCAATGTACAGTATTAGAGTTAAGGCGTCAATTTCCTCTAATATGAGTTTGTTGGTAATTGACTGTTGTTTGATTAAATTATTGATGGTGTATGATATCTCTTGAACCCTGCTGTTAATAACGTCGTTCACCCTAATCTGATGATTATTTTCGTTTATGAGCTCATTCAAGGTTCTGTTAATGAGCCTCAAATCGTCCGCGTCGGGGCTGCCTGCCATCCATTTCCATGTTTGACCAATTTTGTCCCAACGTTTGTGTCGTCTATTACTAATGGGTTTCAATT
>JASCZW010007271.1:0-93145 GCA_034211315.2 Aedes japonicus
ACTATGTAGCTGAAACGTCGAAAGGCTAAAATTCGGCGATATTGAACGTTCCGACAATGAGATTCGACTTTATATCTTCGCTTGCAGGGAAGTATTATGTGAGTGAAGTTTTAGCTTAGGTCATAATCCACACAATAAATCAATTGCTTATAAATTTGTGAGAGATGATTTTTTCCCCATGTATTCGAATCACAGAAACACAGTGTGGGATATAACGTTACTGTTCTAACATTTGCACATAATCACCTAGATATGTCGGCTTCTTTTTGTCTCTTTTAGGATGATCGTTGGAACCTGGAGAAGATCAATAGCGCTTTTAACCGACGACCTTTTACGATTCTCAGCCCATCCGTATACCTTTTTAGTTTGTGTTACATGGCGCTTTAGGGTAGATCCCTCTTCATCCACCAAGAGCAAACTTCCGTTACTTTCCTCGAGCACCGTGTACCGCTTCACATCAAATCTCGAATCGCCTTTTGCTCGCATCTGCCGTTCAATGAGCACAACGTCACCAGGCTTCGCCCGACACACTCGAGCGGAACGTCGTCTGTCTTCCAGTCGTTTTCCTCGCAGTTTGGATTCCCGATCTCGCTCGTTCAGCAAGTTTTCATCATGAAGAATTTCGGTACGGTTTAGCAGTGGAATTCCTCTTCTAACTTTTCTTCCCAACATCACTTCCTCCGGGGGAACTTTTGTCACGGCATTTGCTGCTGAGTTATGAGCTCGGACTGCAGCCTGCAACTCTTCGTTAAAATTATTTCCCGTATTCACGGCCGTAGCCATAGCCTTGTTTACCAATTTCATGTATGTTTCGGCTAGACCGTTTTGTTGTGGGAAGAGAGGCGTTGAGTATTTGTTCACAATGCCCCGTTTCGAGCAGTACGACCTGTACTCTTCCCCGTTAAAAGGCGGACCGTTATCGCTCTTGATGGTTTGCGGAAATCCATCCCTTTCAAACACGTCGTCTAGAATTGTCTTAGTATGCTCGAAACTGGTCGATTTAACTGGACGCGCGATAATGTACCTCGACCTGTAGTCAACCATTATGAGGATGTAGATGCCACCAAATCGAGAGTATGGGCCATTGAAATCCACGGCGATGGCTTCCCAAACCGTTTTAGGAGCTAGGGTACGTAGCATAGGCGTAGGCTTTTCCGGTTTCCCATTAACGGCGCAGATACGGCAGGCTTTAACCCAATTTTCAGCATCGCTAGGCATACCTGGCCACCAGACACGCTCCCTAAGGATGCTCTTAAACTTTGCAGAAAGAGGATGACCGCTGTGGGCTACTTCGAGTGTCTTTTCCCTTAGTGCGCGTGGAATGACAATACAGCCATTTTTTACCACCAAACCGTTGGAGACATACAAATCTGATGCCACCAGCTGGAATCTTCTCAATTGATTGGGCCATTCTGATTCCAAAGCCGCTGCGACGTTAGTAAGTGTTTCGTCATGAGTTGTAGCTTCGCGAATTTAGCTTTCTGTTAGGAAGCTCACCAAACTGACTTCTAACCTTGCTATTTCCCACGGACTGTTTTCGTCAAAAGGTTCATCAATTACCGTATAGAGGCGAGAGGGTGGGTCGGCGATGTTGGCACTCCTTCACGTATTCGGCATCATATTCAAAGGGGCTAGATGTAAAGTTCAACCGTCTGCTCTCGTTAGCACCCTTTTAGAGGCTTTGCGCGAACGGTTGAGAATGAACGAAATCCCCTTTGAAACCAGGCGCAATGTGAAATGCCTTCCTAGTAAAAAAAATAAGCAAAGTGTTCGACGGCCCACACTGCGCCCAACGCTTCTCTTTGGTTTTGGGCATATAGTTTTTCCGTGTCAGTGAGGGCCTTCGAAGTGAAGCTTATTATGCGATGCGTACCAGTGCTATCAACCTGAAAGTTCAGTAAAAATATAAACAAAGTTTGTGGCTCATATCCTGTTTCAAAAATCACCTATACCAGGACCGCGCCTAATGCAATCGCTGATGCATCCGTATAGAGGATCGTTTTATCGGCTTCACCGAAATAGCCGAGAGTTCCGTACATTTAGCAATCATCTCCTTGACTGCCTCAAAAGCTGATGTTTGAGGGGACCCCATTTCCAGCTGTGCTTTGCCGCAACCATCCACAAAGGCCTTGTCAAGTCAGCAAAGTTTCTGATGTGAGGACTTAAGAAGGAAGCCAAACCCAGGAAACTGCGCAGCTCCGAAGCTGTTTTTGGAGATCTAAATTCGCGTATGAGTTTTGCCTTTGCCTCATCGATATGGAATCCTTCCTGGAACCAGTTTGTGTCCGAGGAATGTCACAGAAGTTCTGTCGAACTCACACTTATCTACGTTGAGTGTTAAATTGTTTGCTCTCAGTACCTGCATTACCTTCGTTACCGTTTTTCTCAATTCGGCCAGGGTTTCGGCGAAAATTAGAATGTCGTCTATATAGATAATAATGTTCGGGAAGTCTTTCAGTATTCTTGTCATTTCGCGCTGAAAGATTTCCGGGGCACAGTTCACCCCGAACATTAACCTTTTGAAACGGTACATACCGTATTCCGACAAAAAGGTAGTCAAATCCCTGGATCTTTTGTCCAACTCAAGATGGTAGTATGCATTCGATAAGTCTAGTTTGGTAAAGAATCTAGCTGAATGAAGTTTGGATTTCATCTCGTTTATCGGGGGTAGTCGGAAGTACTCTCGTTTAATAGCTTTATTGGCCGCCCGCATATTAACGACTAAACGAAAATCTCCCTTTCCCTTCGGAACAGCGGACATTCCGCTGATCCAATCAGGGGCAGTGGAAACCTTTTCGATGATATCTCTTTCTTCCATCTCCTGTAATCTTTTCCTCGCCGCCTCTCTGAATGCCGCGGGGACGTTATAGTATGCGTTTCTTACCGGAGGAATTGCCTTATCAATACAGAACTTAACCTTTACTCCGGGCATTTTTGGGAACCGTGACTGCCCTCCTGCCGTTTCGCAAGAATTGACAATTGCCCCAACCTTCAACAATTTCATTTCACCAGCGGTTCTTCTGCCCAGCAGTGAACGGCGGCCGCCTTGTACTACGACGAAATCGGCCCACACAGAAGGTTTGTTAAGTTCCACCGCTTCAACTCTAGCTCTAAAGCGATTTTGAATAACCATCGATTCTTTAGCGGCATAAGCATGGACCGTGAAGCTTGGATCGTTTCTCAAAAACTCGATATCAGGGTGGTAGTTTTTCGAATCATTCTTTATATGCTCCCAATCGTAGTCGCCTATGACATTGACGTCAGACCCAGAGTCAATCAAAAATTCAATCGTTGCTTCACCTATACGACAGGTTACTAGTGCATCCTTGTAAGAAATGATTTGCAAAGACTGCAAGTATACAAAACATTATCATTTATTTTTCTATCAGTTAACAAATGCTATAATAATGGAAGTTTATAGACATCAAATACATTTATACCTCGTGTTTCTGCATGTTGGAGTCAACCACTCCGGCTTCCGGCGGTGCTTGTTGGACTTCATCGATGCCATTGATACGCTTCGTTAGACACATCGCCGCGAAGTGACCACGCTTTTTACATGAGTTACATGAACGGCTTCTGGCAGGACATATGGCTAATTCTTTGTGAGCTGAACGACCACACTGCTTGCACATATCTTGTGCACTTGGTTTGAATCGCCTATGCATCGTTCCTTCGGTAGTAAATCCTGGGTTTCTGCCGCGCTTGAATCCAGTGGCTTTGTTCATTGGTCGATTGAGATTTTTCGTCGTTCTCTCCATAGCCATGGCAGTAGGAGTACTAGATGAGGGTATTGAATATTTACTGTACCCAACCATCACCCCTCGTGCGGGCCTACCTATCTCTTTAGATTAACCATGACCTAAACGTTAAACGATATTTTCTGTCAATAACAAAACGAATGTAAACGAATATGAACATGAATAAATTTGTTTCTGCTTTGACTCGGAGTTCACAGTTTCTGTTTTTCTCTCGGTCTTTTCCGCTGTTTGCTGTTCTCGGTTACCGCGTTGCTCTGTAGGTTATGGGCCCAGGCATGGAGGAGAAAGCAAAGATCGTCCCGTTTGCCGTAACCGGTTTCCATAATTGGAAATTTCGGGTGGAATGCATTCTCGATACCTTTGATCTTTTGGATTGCCTCCAGCGGGAGGTGGCTGAGGTCGAGGAACTGCGCGAAACGCAGGAGGATTTGGCGGCTACGCGTGCGGAGAAGAAAAAGAAAGTGGCTGAAAGAATAATGGCCGAAAAGAAGTGCAAATCGCTCCTCGTGCAAGCGATCGCGGACAACCAGCTTGAATTGATTAAGGATTGCGCGACGCCGAAGGCGATTTGGACGACGCTGAAGAATGTGTTCGAGCGTCGTGGTGTAGCTGGACAGCTGATCATCAGGAAACAACTTTTGACGCTGAAATACTCTGACAGAGGAGGTGCTTCGTTGGCGGAACATCTGTTACGCTTCGATCGGTTGATTCGTGAACTAAAAGAAAGCGGCGCGAACGTGGAGGAATCGAATGCAGTTTCTCACTTGCTGTTGACACTGCCGGCGTCCTTCGATTCTGTCGTGACAGCAATGGAAACTCTCCCCGGAGGCGTTACCATGGACTTCGTTAAAAGGCGGCTTCTGGACGTTGACATGAAGAGGCAATCGTCGGATACAGCGGAACACGATGGCGGTAGTGAAGGAGTTGCGATGTCAAGCAAGCACAGCAGAAGCAGAATGAAGTGTTTTAAGTGCGGAAAGATCGGGCACAAGAAGGCAGATTGCCGTGTGAAGATTGACTCGGACGATAAAAGCCAGAACAATAAGGCAAAGAAGAAAAGTGAAGTGAACCGGAATTCGCAAAATGCGAACATGGGTGCTGAAGACAAACCGGAGGTGGCATTTGTGGCGTCGAACGCCGAAGATACAGTGAAGATTGGTTGGTACCTCGACTCCGGTGCCACCGATCATATGTTAAATGACTCTAGCTATTTCGTGTCGATGAAGCAGTTGACACCGCCCGTGGAGATTGTTGTTGCCAACGGTCAGAAGCTGCTGGCTGAATACAGCGGTGACGTGGTGGTGTATGCAACTGTCGACGGTAGCGCGAGGAAATGCAAGGCGAAGGACGTCCTATACCTGCCGGGTCTAAGCTGTAATCTTTTCTCCGTGAAGCGGGTGACCAATTCCGGATTCCAAGTATGCTTCTCGGACGATCGAGCGCGGATCACCAAGAACGGTACAGTATTTGCAGTCGGCTGGCTAAAAGGTAAACTCTACGAGTTGGATGTGCATTGTAAGAAGAGTGAATTGGGGTCTGCTATGGTAACCGGCAAAGTATCACGGAACGCGGTTCTCTGGCATCAACGGTACGGCCACGTAGGGTGCGACAGCCTTCGGCGGCTGGTGCGGCACAGGATGGTGGACGGTTTGATGCTAACGGAGTTTGATGATAGTACAGTTGTTTGTCAGCCGTGTCTTTCCGGAAAAATCGCGAAGCAGCCATTCACTTCCAGCGAGGATAGGCGTTCCTCTCGTCCACTGGAGCTTATACACAGTGATGTGTGTGGGCCCATGACGCCGTATACATGGGACGGCAAACGATTCTATGTATCATTCATTGATGACTTTTCCCATTTCACAATCATCTTCCTGATGTCCTCGAAGGACGAAGTATATGAACACTTTCGTGACTACGAGGCGCTTGTGACAGCACGGTTTGGCACGAGGATTTCAAGGCTCCGGACGGATAACGGCGGCGAGTACGTCAGCAGCGAGATGCGTACCTTCTGCTGCAAGAAAGGTATTGCAATGGAGACAACGATGCCGTATACGCCACAGCAGAATGGCGTATCCGAACGGATGAACCGCACATTGATGGAGCGTGCGAGGGCCGTTCTAGCTGAAAGTGGTTTCGGGAAAGAGATGTGGGGAGAGGCGGTTTATACGGCGGCCTATTTGACAAATAGATGTCCGACTTCGGCGGTAGGTGAAAGCAAAACACCATGCGAGTTGTGGACAGGTCGCAAGCCTGACGTGACCAAACTGCGGATTTTTGGTAGCGTTGCTTACACTCACATCCCTAAGGAATTGCGAACAAAACTCGATCCTAAAAGCAAGAAATTGTACATGGTGGGCTACACCGTGAACGGGTACCGGCTGTGGGATGATACGAAGCAGAAGGTAATAGTGGCTAGGGATGTTGTGTTCGATGAGAGTTCGTACTTCGGTGATAGTCCGGACGTCAAGCAGTTGCCGAATGATGTTCCACCGAAACATGTTTCTTTGAAGCTGAATCAGGACCGTCCATTGAATCTGGAGACTGCTGACACCGATCAGGAAGGCGCAGACAATGCTGATGAAGAAGGTGCCGTGGTTCCTGTGGAACCGGAGGTACGAAGGAGCGATCGTTTGCGGCGGGAGCCTCAGGGGTTTGATTGCTACGAGATGTCATGCGGCTTTGCGATGTGCGCGGAGAATTTTGTTGACAACGTTCCGAATACTGTGGAGGAGCTGATGAAAAGAAACGACTGGCCTGAATGGGAAGCGGCGATAGCTACGGAGATGGATGCGTTGGTCCGAAACAAAACTTGGACCCTGACTGCGTTGCCACCTGGACGTAAAGCAATCGACAGTCGTTGGTTGTTCAAGCTTAAGCACGGTTTTGAGGGGAACAATCGTTATAAGGCCAGATTGGTGGCTAGGGGTTCTTCCAGCAAAGAGGTTTTGACTACGAAGACACCTATTCGCCAGTGGTTAGGATGACAACTCTGCGGATGGTACTGGCCGTAGCAAACTCGGAAGAAATGCACATTCATCAGCTCGATGTTAAAACAGCGTTCCTTAATGGAAACTTGGAGCAGCAAATCTATATGCGATTGCCGAAGGATTTCGCTACCAAGGGGCTAGTAGCCAAGTTGCATCGTTCGTTATACGGATTAAAACAAGCGTCCCGAGCGTGGAACTCTAGATTCCACGAATTTGTTACCGGACTTGGATTCATTCGGAGTGAGGCCGACAGTTGTCTATACACTACTGTAAAGAACGGAGAACTTGTTGTTCTGATCATTTATGTTGACGATATATTGATCGCATGCCGTTCGTTGGAGATGATAACTGTGCTGAAGGATAACATGAAGCAGGAGTTCGAGATGACTGATCTCAACGAGGTGAAGACTTTTCTCGGACTATCAGTGGAATACGACAGGACCTCGGGAGTACTCAGCATCGACCAGAAGCAGTATTTAGTAAGCCTGCTGAACCGTTTTAATATGGGAGAGTGCAAGCCAGCAAAGACGCCGATAGCGACAGGCCTCAAGCTGGAAAAGTGTTCCGATACGACCAAAGTAACTGACGAACCTTACCGCGAACTGATTGGTTGTTTGATGTACGCTACTACAACATCACGTCCAGATTTGTGTGCAGCCGTTAACTATTTCAGTGGCTTCCAAAGTTGTGCTTCGAAGGAACATTGAGTCACCTCAAGCGCATTTTGCGCTACATTCGTGGAACACTGGAATTGAAGTTGGTTTTTCGACGCGATGGTAAATGCAGCCTGCTCCAAGGATATGTCGACGCTGACTGGGCAGGTGATGTATGCGATCGGAGATCTTCATCAGGTTTCGTGTTTTACGTTTCTGGATGTTTGGTATCGTGGGCGACACGCAAGCAGACGTCAGTAGCGCTCTCTTCGGCAGAAGCCGAATATGTGGCGCTAAGTGTAGGAGCAACTGAAGTGATTCGGCTGAGGAAGGTGTTGAAGGATCTCCATAGAAGTCTCAACGAACCAACAATCATTCAGGAGGATAATCAGGCTTGTATTCGAGTGGCGGAGGACGAGAAACCGACAAAACGATTGAAACATGTGGATGTCCGTTGGCATTTCGTCAGGAACGAGATTCAGCGAGGAGTTATTGTTGTCCTACGTGCCAACCCATCTACAAGTTGCCGATATCATGACCAAGGCCCTACCAGGACCTCAGTTCGTAAGGCTTCGGAATATGCTCGGGTTATCGGCTTGACGGAGCGTATTGAATATTTACTGTACCCAACCATCACCCCTCGTGCGGGCCTACCTATCTCTTTAGATTAACCATGACCTAAACGTTAAACGATATTTTCTGTCAATAACAAAACGAATGTAAACGAATATGAACATGAATAAATTTGTTTCTGCTTTGACTCGGAGTTCACAGTTTCTGTTTTTCTCTCGGTCTTTTCCGCTGTTTGCTGTTCTCGGTTACCGCGTTGCTCTGTAGAGGGACCCGGCTGCAATCCAGCCTCGTATGCTTCATTGCGTGTAGCAGCCTGCACGACGTAAAGAGCGTCATGACCATACATCCTCGCATACGTCGCCAATTCCTGGTTTCGCATACCCTTCAAAAGCTGAAGTTGGACGAAACGTGTCTGGTCTGCCGGACTGTACTCACACAGACGGACTTTCTCCACTAAGCGAGTATGGAACCGAACGATTGACTCACCATCTAGCTGCCGCATATTCATAAACGCTTCGTGCTCTACGGCGGGGTCTGACATCGACTTGAGATAGTTATCGAGGTTTTGAACAAAATCAGCAAAGCAGCCGGCTGCGTCGAGAGGTGGACGCAAGTCTGCGGCTCGCACGATTGCCTGCATTTCTTCACCCATTGCCAGATATAGTAAGCGGCATCTATCGGCCGGCGTATTAGCATTGCTAAATTCCGCGCCAATTTCAAATGTTTCCAGGTATCGATTCCATGTTTCCCATAGTTTAGACGATGGAACGTCTCGTGGAAACGGCTTGAGATGCTCCCAGCGAATGTTTACTGTGTCGCTCCTTGCAGTTGAGTGGTCTTTGATCCAGAAGTCAGTTGATGAGGTGGTGACTTCCTTTCTTTGATTCTTCAGCGAAGCTTCTGCCAACCTCAACACCGTTTGCTCGAGTTGAGCAAACCTCTGCGCCAGGTTACCCTGAACGATCTCACCATCCTCTCTCGTTTGTTCGTTAACAACTTCGACCTCAGCTCCCATTTCTGGTGGCTGGTCATCGTTCTCCTGTGGGGCGCGAACGTATTTTCCGATATCCATTTTCTGAAATTTTGGTTTCAAGGGGAAAGGTCCGTTATAATACCTCAAGTAGTGATAGGTACACAATTTTGTAACAATTTTCTACTTGATGTCTGCGAGCAACGATCCAGAAACGATTTAAAAGCTACATCGTCACAGGAAGAAATAATAGATCACCTTGTCTGTGGAAGAACTATGCAAGGGCTTCGCTCTTCGACAAACAACACTGTGTAAGTGATCGGTCGGAATCTGATGCTGCTACTTTGTTTTAGTAAGAAACACAACTGTCTATTTATAGCTTCGATCTGATAATTGCCCAACAAAACAACAGAACCAAATAGTCTTATCGCAAGTGGATAATGCCAGGGATTCTTCCGTGAGCAAACAACGCACTGCAGGCTATCGGTCCGACATTTGTGGCAAATGATTTTGACAATACGTAAACTATGCTCCGATTAGACATTTGCCCAACAAAACAACTAAACCAAAAATTATCTCACAAGTGGACATTGCCAGGGATTCACTCTTGGACAAACAACGCACTGCGACTGTCGGTTTGACATTTGTGGTGCAAAACAACAAAATCGGAGTCTGTTAACCATGCCTAATATTGCCAGTGTGTCTGAATTCTGCCAAACACATCGCAAGCCCCGACTTGACATTTGTCCCACAAAACAACAGAACTGATCAGCCATTCCGCAAGTGGACATTGCCAGACTTTGTCTTTTGGCAAATAACGCTATGCAAGCTACCAGTTCGACATTTGTGGCATGACAAAACAACAAAATCGGCTCTGGCTGCTTCCTATGAAATCACTTCCTACTTTTCTCAACGGGAGACAACAGACATTGCCAGGGCTACGCCTCTTTTGCAAACAACTTGTCGCCATTACTGTTGATATCAATTCGCTAATCTAAATTTCAAGTTTATTTTTCCAAAGTTGATGTCGTGAGGTGATTCCTACTGTAAAGAATAAAAGAAAACAGGTTCCGTTTTTTTAGTTCTCCGCGTGTTAACGAAGATCTGTCACGTTCGCCAAATGTGAAGTTTAGTTAGTCTTTCCGTAAGGAATCACCCCCGACATTGTATGCACAACCTACCTAATCCGATGATCGTTCACAAATGAGGAACGTTACATGCTTGTTCGGTACATGATGCCGTTTGCCTCAGGGGTGCCAACATTGACGACTTAACTATATATAATCTACATCTAATTCCTCTCAAGCATCCCAGCGTCATCTGTACCTCACAACCCCAAACAAAGTAGTCAAGTGGGTTGAGATCCGGTGAAGATGCAGGCCATTCTTCGCTTGTGGTGAAATCGGGCAAATTTTCCGGGCACCACGCTTGTGTCTTCTTTGCCTTGTGAGCTGGAGCTGAGGCCTGTTAGTGTATTCCCATACAGCGTGGAAGCATAAGGAAGCAGGTGGTTCTTCAAAACCTGCTCGATGTAATATTCAGTGTTGATTTTTACGCTGAGTTCTATGAAAAGAAGAGAAAGTTTTTTTTTCGCGAAGCGGGGCCCCATACCATGATTTTCGATACATTCTGATAGCGTTCTACAGTTAGTTTATCTCTTGAAATATTGACAAGACTTTTGCCATACACACGTTCATTTTGTTGATTCTGACTGTTGTGAAGGAGGAAGATCTTTTCATACGATAATAAAATCTCGAAGTCACCGTGCCGAAACAAAATATTTCTGCTTTTCTGGACCCTGGCTTGCTTTTGACGCTCCGTCAACCCGTGAACCCGTTGTTTCTTGTACGACTTGCATTCCAGGTCATGTCTGAGGAGCCTGTTCATTTAAGCTGGGGACATTTGAAGTTGTTTGCTCTTATTCGTTTGTTTTATTCGCTCCCTCACACATTTGATCTTTTTCTTCGTTTTGGCAGTTCGTCAGACACCTCCTTTGTGTTGAATATGGACATTTCCAGTTTCCTTGAACCGATTCAAGGTACAAAAAACAGAACGCTTAAAATGATGATGATGGTCCCGCCACTTACCCCTACAAAGGTTTGAGCTAGACGATTTATCTATTAGATAATTTATTTAAAGAAATTCAACCAGTTATGCGAAAAAACGAACTGATTTCATCTACAGATGTAAACTTCTTCAAAAACTGTTCATTTACTTTACAGCGATATAATTGTGAAAAGCTATTGATGTCAACCACAAATGTTCGCAAGTATTCCCAGCGATCAGGAAATCCTATTACAATTCAAATCACAGAATCCCGTTTAAGGACATTATCAAAAGACAAGCCAATATCCCATCCTACTCGCTTACAGAGCCAATGCAGTTCCAACACAGCTGGTGCCACCAGCTTAGTTTTGGGCTGACCAAGGATATCCCCAATCATGGAAATCAAGAAAATTTCCAAACCACAAATCCTTGTCAAACTTTTACGTTCAACCACAACAGAATTGGCAAGGAATTCCCCGACAATCAGCCAGACAACCCACTACTATTTCATGGTATCTTCTCAAGCATAAGAGGCCACTTTTTTCCATGAATTCAAAAAGAAGTCCTTTATAACTGTATCGTGCGCGCGAGGCTCAAACTTTTGTAGACTACTTTCTTTTTTTTTTTTAACTACAACAACATGAAACAAATTTCCATCATCATCACCGTGACGAACAAAATAGTTTGTAGTGTTGATAAAAGTGAGAAAAAAATAAGTATGTAAAAAGAAAATAGCCAACTCATTATAATCCGTTTGTAAAGAACTTCGTCAAAATACAATCTTCATTAAAAAAAAAAAAAGAAAAAAAAAGTAACATAACCGTACAAGAAATAGTCCATACAAAATAATCCGTTTTATATCAGTAAACCATAGTCAGTTACAATTTTCATAAATGATTTAAAAAATGTGCTTACTGTTTATCAAACAGTTTTAACGTGTGAAATACATAGTCTCTTGAATTCCGAAAGTGTTGGCGCACGTTTGATGTGTCTTGGAATCGAATTGAAAACATTTCTTCCTTTAAAATATAATGAGTTTTGTGAAGCACATGTCAAGAAATTCGGTGTTCTTATTTCATACGCGTTTCTAGTAATATATCTATGAATATCACTACCTCTTTCAATTCGATCACACAAATTTCGAGGCAGCAAACCATTAACTACTTTAAAAATGAACACCATAGTCAAATATACAATTCTCTGCTTCACCGATAACCATTGCAACGCGTCTAACATTAAAGTCGAGCAAGTGAATCTGTTACATCTTAAAATCAAACGCATTATTTTAGTCTGCAAACGCTGTAGCCTCAGCATTTGTGTTTGAAATAGTCGTTGTGACTATTTATTTTTATATTTTTTTATAAAAATTCAAACATTTTTACATAACATAAAAAATTAGAAATGTTCATCAAGCCGTTTTTGAGTTAAAGTTTTTGAAAATTTCAAGTTTTTTGCCCATACACACATGGAATGAGCATCATTTTGCATCTGCGAATCATATAATAGAAGTTATCAAACTAATTCCTGATAAATTCATGATAGCCATGTTTACAAATCTAGTTTTATTTGTGAAGTAATGAACCCATCAAAAGTAGGGGAGGCTAGTCCAATTCTGACCCCATCAAATATAAGAACTATAAATCAGCCTCAAATTGTTTAAAAGCACAGACCAACATTGCTAGGGTTTACTCAGCCATGGTTTACGCTATAACTGGAACCCCCAATGGTTCGTTAGCGTCCAAATTCAGCATGAGTATTCTTAAGGATTGCAGAGGCACTCATGCCGAATTTGAGTTGTACATTGGCGTAACTACTGGGGGTGCCTAGGGGGCCAGGCCCCCTCCAGAATTCTGTAGGCCCCTCCAGGATTTTTCCCTAGTATATGTATTTCTAATTTGAAATGAAACACTATTCATAATCTCTACGGAATTGTAGGGTCGCCCTACGCCTTAGCTCTAAATAATTCTGAATCCTAATAATTCAATTCTATTAATATGAAAACCTCTAGACTCATATCTAAAATAATAGCGACACTAAAATGTAGAGGCTGTTAAGTTGAAACATAAGATTTTAAACAATTGTCTATGTGCGTATTTTAATTTTATTATTCAAGAAGGTATTACAATAACGAGATTTATTCAAAGGCGCATTTTAGAGTTCACGATATCATTTTCTCTTATACGAACAATTCAGTAGAGTATAGACTCCCCAGATTGATTAGAAGTTTCGAAGCTAACGAATGTCCATAAGTAAAATATGGAGACAGAAGTTTATTCATTATTTAATATTTTCGAAAATGTAGTTTAAGAAGTAAGGTTAACATATAATCAGGTAAATTCCTGAAATTATAACATTTGTTGGGGTCGACTTCAGTACCACTAGTTGTTGATATAGACTACATAATGGGCCTGTATGTCAAATTTTATGAAAACCTACTTCGCTTTTATTGTAACAGTTGTCTTCCATTTATTCTTAAGATTTCTTAAAGGATTTGATTTTCAATCAAAGGATTATATTTTTGGTTGAAATAGTTCTTAGTATACAGTGGTGCCGAAAATATTAAGGGGGAATATACAGTTAGAATGACCAAAATATTTTTTTTGCATAAAAAGTTAGTAAATTTCCCGTAGAATACGCTCATGAAAGCCTTTTTCACGCGCGACAGGTATTTTTCTATAATTAAAACTTTCAACGCGTATTTCTCAGAAGAGCATCTTCGGAGTTTATGCCGGTGATAACTCGACCATTAATTATTCGATTAAGCTGAAACTTAAAGGATTTCTTTATTATAGTATTAACTTCTATATGAGTAAAAATTATTTTAAATTTTTTTTATTAAATATGAAAAAAAAACTGCTAAAATGGCG
The DNA here is from genome assembly GCA_034211315.2 of Aedes japonicus. Taxonomy (NCBI): domain Eukaryota; kingdom Metazoa; phylum Arthropoda; class Insecta; order Diptera; family Culicidae; genus Aedes; species Aedes japonicus. Next base: position 13,858 of record JASCZW010007271.1, read on the forward strand.
GAATAAATGTGGATTTTTTTAAAAAGTTACGCCAAAAGCACAAACATTTTTTTACTTTTTTTCTCAATTCATCTACTATCTGTAAATGTAATTAATGTAATTTTTTTTGGGTAAGCAGGTTTCAGATCAAAATTGCGACCATGAGAACCGCCACAAGCAAAATACAACGGTAAATTCAATGCACTCTAACGGCCGCTATTTTGCTGAAAAGAATTAAAAAAAAAAAAAATTTCTCCATGTAGTGAAGCACCATACTGCAAAAAATGAGCGTTGTAGGTTAACGTTTACCCCGTGCTTGGAATAGGGCCTTGGGGTGCTTAAGCCGTTCCCTACCCTATAAGGATACACTTACAATTGTAAAACAAATTCGATTGATTTGAGTAAAAACCTCCCCTTGGATTTTTTTTCCAAAATTAGGTTTTTTTCTCGTTCAAAATTATCCCCCCTTAAATACATTTCAAGTTTTTCATACAAAATTGTCATATTTGACATTCTCTATGTCATCACTCAAAGGATAGGTTGAGCTGAAATTTTGACTATAGCTAGACAATAGAAGTAAACTGAATTTCAAACTATGTTGAATTTATAAACTGTGCTTCAAAGTCTTCAAAATTATATCCGATCCTTAGAAAATTTAAAAACCATTTGCTTTCTTTTACAAAATAGTTTATTAAATAGGAATGAACTATTTTGCAGAAGAATTCATTCTTGTAGAACTTTTCAATTTTAAATAATTTAAAAACTAAATTTTTGTCAAACCTTCTAACAAGGCAAATCTGATGCCATTTGGAAGACTGTACTTGAAAATTTAAAAATTCAAAACGGTGCATATGTTATTTTTGCCTATACTGTAGTTGTTCACATTCTTTAGCCATACCCTCAAAAAATTTCGAAAAATTTCCATAGAAATTCGATACCCTGGAATACTATCAATGTCAATAAAAAGCTTAACTTTAAGCTCAAATTATCCATGGATGTTTCTTCCGAACTGCCGTGAAGTTCTCAGTAGGGTTTTGATGAAATAATCATCGAAATTCACCTTCAAATTTTTTGAACACTCTTTGGAAATTTTGCTTGATATTACTTATGAATTGTCATTGTGTTTTTCATAGAATTCCACTTTGATGATTTGCGCTCAGCATTCAAAAAGTTATTTAATAAGAAACTTAAATCAAATTCCACTGAATGGTTGAAAACTGAAAAAATTCTCTGAATTTTGAAATTACTGTCTTTTTATTCAGTAGTTTGTTGGAGTATTCAGAGATAGTTGGAATAGTGAAGTAAAATTGCTAAGTTAAAAAGTGATTGCATTTCAATTTTATGTAACAATTGATGTACAGAATTCCGTACAATCTGGACAAATGAACAAAAGTTAATTTGAAAAATTAAGAGATAGGTAGGTATTCATTATACTTCCTATATTTTAATCTTTTCAAGAAAACATTGTCGTGAAACAGGTTTCAGGTTTTTTAATTTAAAAAAAAAATTGAAACCCCTGACCACGGTTTATTAGGGGCACCATGCCCCAGGTATTATCATACTTTTCTGCAAGAAGCAGCTTTAGGCTAATAGCTGCATATCAAAACGCTTAATTTTCTTCATAACTTTTTGTATAATTTTTCAGCCATGAGACGCATAAAAACATGACTGTGAAGTACCATGACGCAGAACCGATTTTCAAATCTTTCTAATATAAGTATTGGGAAAGGAATCGTGAAGGAATCAGTATCAACCGACACAATTTTGAAGATTAAAAACTTATGATATAAATTTAAAATGTTCATTGACTCAATGTTGTTCTTTGAAGTTTTAAGATTTTTAGTTGAAACTTGACTCGATATAGATTCAGAACTATTCTCCACCTCGGATGAGTTGAGACGCCTCAAGAGTAATAGCCTAAAAAAAGTGAAGTGATGTGTAAGTGAAATGAAAGTTATAGTGAAGGTGACAACGGTAATAAGCCCCATATATTCACCACACTCGATTCTCTTAAGGTATCTCGACTTACCTGGGCGCGGAATAGACCTAAATATTCGATTAAACCTGTCTTGATTAATCAATTGAAATAACCTGTCCCCAACAATTACGCTACTTTCGTCGCTCTTTTCAATATTCTTATAAACGAAAAAAAATCCTTCGTGCAGGCCCCTTCCAGGCCCCCTCCAGACTAATTGTCTAGATCCGCCAATGGAGTTGTAGCATAAACCACGACTGCGTAAACTTAACTCATATTTTGAATTATTCCACATTAGGGTCATTTTGAGTGAACCGAACTGAAACCTTACTGAAGAAAGAAAACGAGCCAGCAACTCCAAGTGCAGTTAATCTAGAATGTGAAAATCAAGAACTCACCGTTTCTGAACCATCGAAACTTGATGATCTCGCCGTTGCCGGACCATCAGGCACCAATAATTTCGCCGAGGCCGGACCATCTAGAATTAACAATTTCGCCGCACCAGCAAACATCAATAATGGTGGTTTCGAAATAATCGATCCCAATGCCGCTGGATCATCGGAAATTGACGCTGTTCCTAGTGTTGGTAAGTAGAATAATCTCTTCTTTTTGTTGATTCGGACGTCATGAATTGCTATGTTATACAAGTTGTACTCGATTATTCAATAAATTGAAAAAAATATCAGTTCCGTATAATCTTACCTAATCCGACCTGGTAGCTCAATTTGTAGAGCAGTTGCCTATCATACAAGAAAATAGATACTTCAAATAATCGAATACAATCTGTATTACATTATATAGCTAAAAATGTTCATAACTAATTGTGATATTTTTCCATCTTGTTTTCAGAATCTTTGTTTTCTTTGGAATCAACGAGTGCTGAATCAATTGGTAGCGCTGCTGCACAGAAACCCGGAGACGGTCAGGAAATTCTTCAACAGATGAAGGCAAAATTTGATGAAACATCTGACAGAAACGATCGATATAGGATTCTAACTTCCCTCCCCAAATCCTTAACTGCATACAAAATGATGCAAGAATTCGGTGTTTCGCAACGAACTGCTCAACGTGCAAAGGAATTAGAGATTGAAAAAGGCTTTATGAGGACACCGGAGACCAGAGTAAATATGTTATCTTTGAGCGATGATACTCTAACTATAGTTAGCGATTTTTATAATAGTGACGAGATAAGCAGAGCATGCCCTGGGAAAAGGGATTTCGTTATTGAAAATATGGCAGAAGAAAAAGTGCTTGTACAGCGCAGGTAACTTTTACGTAACCTTCGTGAAATTTATTTAATTTTCAAAGGGCAATATCCTACTTTTAAAATTTGATTTTCAATGATTTCCAGCAGCCGCCCAAAAAAATGTATTGTGGCTGGTTCAAGTGGAACTCATACTGTCTGCGTATGCATTTATCATCAGAATGTTAAATTAATATTTAAAACCCTTAAGGATAAAAAGCTTATTCCTAACCATTTAAAAACGTATCATGACTTGTTTTTAAAAATACTCTGTGAAAATCCTACAGAGAAATGTTGGTTGAAAACCTGTGATCATTGCACGGGTACGCAGACACTGGAGAATGACCTGATGATTTTTCTTGAAATTATCGATTCCTTAGAATATAAACAATGGAAGCAAACAGATCGTTGTCATCTAAATTCAATGCGAATGGATGCAGAAGAGTTTGTGGAAACATTTTTGAAAAAATTAAGCGAATTATCTCCGCATAATTTTATTGCAGAGCATTAAAGTAACTACTTAAAACAACTTAAAATTCATTTAGAAGCAACTGACTGCATTATAATTGCTGGCTTCTCTGAAAATTACTCTTTTGTTATTCAGGACGCTATACAAGGTTTTCATTGGGCAACCGCTCAATGCACAATCCATACTTTTGCCATGTGTTATAAGGATGAAGCACAAAATTTAAAGTTTACAAGCTTCATAGGAATCGCAGAATTTACTAAACATAACCATGTTGCCGTTCGGCTGTGTATAACAAATTTTGTGAAGTTATTTTGAAGTTATTTTTTAGTGATGGAATATGACGCTCATTCCATGTGTGCATGGGCAAAAAACTTGAAATTTTCAAAAAATTTAACTCAAAAACGGCTTGATGAACATTTCTAATTTTTTTATGTTATTTAAAAATGTTTGAATTTGATAAAAAAAAAAGATATAAAAATAAATAGTCGTTGTGGTCCAACATTTCAAAAATCATATAAAACGAATATTTTGACCATTTTAGCAAATTTCAGTGCATTAATTTTTTTAGCCAATATTTTTAATAAAAATAAAAAGTAATAAGCTTTCTATTTATAAAAAAAACATTGCAAATCGATCCAGTGGTTCAGAAGTTATGATTTTTTTTAAATATTTTTTTTTGAAAAATGTCGATTTTTCTGGTAACCCTATATCGAACATGGTCACCCTAATAAAAAAATAAAAAATATGGGTCCAATTATTTTTGATAAAAAACATACCAAGCGATTTTGAGCAATATCGGACAACTTTTTTTTCAACTCTATTCTCTTAGCGTGAAATCGCTGTATATAAATATTTCATGGAAATGGGAGGAACCATCAGGGCACCCGATTGAAGCACTCTGGATGGAGAGGGTGGAAATGCCAATTCCCCATTGCTAACCGTTTGTAAATAGAAGGGGGGTCTTCTCCCCGCCCATTGGGCTATCCTCATGTTAGATAGCTTGGTGTTTTGACCAATTGTTCAATCCTGTTGTTGGAAGGAGTTTCTTTATATCCCTGTGGAAACGTATTAGTGATGTTACTTATCGATCCACCCACCCCGTTGGGCCCTTCATACAATGGCATGCATAGGATTATCAGTGGTTATTAAAGCATGATCAAGTCTAACAGAGAGGAGAGCCCGTTGCTGTCGGACTTAGTTTCCGTACTACAATGGGTGGTAGTAAAGGGTGTATTCGATAAAAATGGCACACAGAAAATCTTCTGTAACTTTTGAATCGTACGAGTAAAAAACCTAGAAATGAGTAGATCTCATCCATATATCCAAATTATTTACATCTGCCAAGTTTCATAGTTATACATTCAGTAGTTCCAGTCATGTCGTCGAAACAAGAAATTGTCCGTGAGAAAATTTTGTGCACTCAAAATCAAAATCCAGGGGCGTCCCACCGCTGGATTGCTAAAAGGCTTGGAATTGCAAATACAACTGTGTCTCGTGTAATAAGAACCTTCAAGGAGCGTCTGACTGTCCAAAGGAAGGAAGGGAGTGGTCGTAAAAGTGGTCCAATGGACAGTAAAATGGCCAGGAAAGTCGTACAACAATTCAAGAACCGTCCAAACATGTCAATTCGAGATGTCGCTAAAAAGTCTAAGGTGTCAGTCGGTTTTGTGCAGAAAACCATGAAGCGTGCTGGGTTACATGTTTACAAAGTGCAAAAGCCCCAAACCGGAATGAAAAGAAAACATCACTGCGAAAACCAGCGCCCAAAAACTTTACACGAAGCTGCTCACCAAATCCGGTTGCATCGTGATGGATGACGAAACATACGTCAAGGCCGACTTCCGTCAACTTCCTGGGCAAGAATATTTCGTTGCCAAGTCGAAGTTCGATGTTCCGGAGGATGTTCGAAAGAAGAAACTATCGAAATTTGCAAAGAAGTTTCTAATCTGGCAGGCGATTTGCGGATGTGGTGAAATAAGTGCTCCCTTTATCACTTCCGGAACAATAAACGGTGCGATTTACACGGAAGAGTGCCTTAAGAAGCGTCTCTTGCCATTCATTAAGAAGCACAAAGGATCAACTCTGTTTTGGCCTGATCTAGCATCCTGCCACTACGCTCGAAACGTATTGGAGTGGTACCGAGCCAACGGAGTCAATTTTGTGCCAAAGGATATGAACCCACCAAATTCACCGGAACTTCGTCCTATTGAAAAATTCTGGGCAATTATGAAAACGGAACTTCGCAAACATCCCAAAACTATAAAAACAGAGCTAGAATTGAAGAAAATTTGGGTAAAAACAACAAAAACACTGGGAAAATCGGTTGTACAAAATTTGATGGGTGAAGTGAAAAGGAAGGTGCGGGCATTCGGGATGGGAGACGAAATTGAATAAAACAAATGTTGTAAATCAAAACTCATTAGTAGTTCTTCATTCCCTGAAAATTTCAAGAAAATCCGATAATCAGTTTAATTTTGATGAGTATATATGTGTGTGCCATTTTTATCGAATACACCCTTTACATATCATACATCATACACAAACACAACTTTTGTTTCATTTGCTTGAATAGTTCTCGAGTTGTGCAGAATTTTTTTGTTTCATTTGAATGAACCCACTTTGCATTATCAGTTCTTGAGTGATGCAAAAAATTATGTTTCATATATATGGACCCCCCCATCCCCCCCTCGCGGCATTCAGAAGGCGGAGTGGTCTCAACCACGATAGAAACATATCTTGCGTTCAAAATGCTCCACATGCCAATATTGTTTTTAAATTTTATTAAATGTTTATTAAAGTGACTTCTAGCCACCTGGTCTAGTTCGTCATCTAACCACATGCCAAATTGGGTTTCCATTGCTTGATTAGCTCTCGAGTTATGCAGAAATATGTGTTTCATTTGAATGGGGGCCCTCACTCCAGAAAAAGGAGGGGTCTCAAACTACCATAAGAACCTTTCCCGTCATCACAAATTCCTCCATACTAAATTTCACGCCGAACTGTCTATAAGGTTCAGACAGACAGACAGACACGAATTTACGTTACGGATTTTTTTAAACGTGAGATCATCTTTAGGATTGGTTATTAAAACTGTCAAGAAAAACAATAAATAAACCGAAACAGTGCAATCTGCGGCATGTTGTTCCTCTTTCCCCTAACAAGGCTACATACCTTCCAAATGCTGACATAGCTTGCCACGCCCGGAATCGGAGGTAAGTTTTAATTTTCCTGCCCTGCCGGGTCGTAGTAAGCATCTTTGCTCCTCTTCATACAACGACGACTAGAACGCCATCCATGATGGGTGACCGACCGTCTGCTGCCTGCTTCCCGGTACAAGGTTGAAAATTTAGGTCATCTATAAATAAAGGCGAGTCGGTGGAAAGCCTGTTCGTTTGCGACCGTTGAACGTAAAGAAAAAATGTGTCACACGTACCTATATTGTTCTAGCACAGGCACACATCCACGAGTATGTGAAACGGAGAGTCTGCAAAGCATGCGATGTTGTGTGCCGTGGGGGAAGCGTGCTTCTATTATCGGTTTATGTACACAAGCTACTCTGAATGGAAAATTTAATAAAGATGCGTTCTGTTTACGGCGTTGCTGCTGCTTAGGTCGTTCGAAATGCAAAAACACACGAACGACCATTATGCCAGCTTCGCCCCAGGTCACTGTGCTTTGGGCTAATTTGACATCTTTTGTTTTGTCTCTTCAAATTGGCTTCAAGAAGTTTTTCTCTTATTGTGCCGGTTTTGTCTACAACTTGAATTTATAAGGCGGCAGGCGAGAACAAACAAACATATGATCATATAAGAAACTCAACGAGTTCTGTGTTATGTGTGGATTTAATAGACAATATTATTACGATAGATACAGAGGTAGCGTGGCCGAGCGGTCTAAGGCGCTGGTTTAAGGCACCAGTCTCCTCGGAGGCGTGGGTTCGAATCCCACCGCTGCCAAGAGTTTTTTTATTGATGCTGATAACAAAAACAAGAGCTTTCAGAGCGTTTCCAGGTGAAATGACCTGGAAATTTGGAAAATTATTTAGATTTTTGTGACTCAACATAGATTTTTGTGACTCAAGATTCAGTTTTAAATAGGGCGTAAGCCTTTTGAATAGCACTTCAATTAATAATTTTCAACTCGAAAACCTTTGGTTGCACACAAAAAACTGTCCAAGAACAAGTAGTGACCCTATGTGAACGTTGTGAAAAAAATATACACTGAGAAAAAAAAAATCGGAAAAATCGACAATTAACATAAAATTTAAAAATATCAACAGACAGATTTTTTTGTTTTTTTTTTATTTTATTTTTATAAAATTTGAAAAATTATCAGGAAAAAAGTTTCTAGAACATAAACTTTCGGTGCATTTCTTTAAATTTGATTAGTCGCAAGAACAAAGGTATTCTGATTATGTAATCAGATTTTTGAAGGATTTAATGTTTTTAAGCTCCTGGTGATGACCTTCGTAAGAGCATGTATGCTCGAGATATTTGCGATTAAATTTTATCATACACATTTACACTGATAGGCAAAATAAAGTGCCCACCTCTTCGTTTTTCCAATTTCTCTCATTTACTTGGTTCAAATTAAAGTAAACACAGTGAAGTTTTTTTCTTATTTTATTTTTTATATTCTTTTTAAGTTTCACTTATGAAATACTGAAAAAAAGGAGTTTTACTTAGAGAAAAAAAAATCAATTTGTGTTGAAAAAAAAAAACAGTGACAAAATAAAGTGCCCACTTCAAAAATCGATATGTTTTCGATAAGTTTCCATTGGAAAACCCCTCGATTGTTTATGTTTTGATATTTTGACATGTTTGAAGCAAACGGCTCAACCTGGTGCATTTGTATACGTGATCGCATTTGATTCAATTGAAAAAAAAAATGGAGAACGCAGTGCTTTCGAAAGCAATTCCCTTGTGTATCCAGTGGTCGTTCGTGATGTGCAAAACGGTGAAGCGCACCGGGCTGTCACTAAGAAGTACAGTATCAGTAAGGCAGCGATTGGCAAAATTCTTCTGAAGCTTAAAACGTTTGGATCAGTGGTGGATCGCCCTGGCAGAGGCAGGAAGCGGAAAACGGATGCGAGAACGGACACCAAGATCATGCGCGAAGTCAAGAAGAACCCGAAGGTAACTGTCCGCGAGATCCAGGAAACCCTTCAGTTATCAGTTAACGGTCGAACTGTTCGTCGCCGTCTCGTAGCACAGGGGTTGAATAGCAAACTTGCCCGGAAGCGCCCATTCATCAGCAAGGCAAACAAAGCCAAACGGCTTAAGTATCCATGGCGACGTCTTGAAGAATTTTCGATTTCACCGTAGCCGCCGTGAGCCTGATATCTGAGGCGTCCAATCCCATTATCATGGGCTCGTAGCGTTTCGGGAGTCCCATGACCAAAATCAACGACAGCCATTCGTCGTCCAAAACAAAACCAATATCTTCCAGCTTGTGGCTCGTGGACATGATCTCATCTACGTACTCTTCAACGGACGAGCAATGTTCCAGCTCCAGCCTGGTCAACTTGCTCAGCAAGCCAATCTTCCGGTATCGTCCGCAGTCTTGAAACGCCGTTTTCAGACTGTTCCAGGCCTCCTGCGCAGTCTTGGCCCGCTGGACAAGGCTGTAATTGTACGGTTCGAGGCAGATCGACGACAACGCCCTTTCCGACAAATCCTGGTCGACTTGAACACCTTCCGGGGGATCAACTGCTTGCCAGGTTCCCTCGCGGATCATCACCATCCGCATCGCAAAGGTCCAGGACACATAGTTCTCCCGTCCTTTGAGCTTCTGCACTGACGGAAGCGAAAAATTGCCGGTCGGAATCCTCTCACCGCTCACCACCGGCGCAGTCTGGCTTGAAGTGTCACCAGATTGGCCTGCCGGCTGGTTTCCTTGAGGTCCCGATTTTTCTCCAGAACGTCTCCTGCCATCTTCGGTGTGTTGAAAAAAAAATTTCACTTTCGGCCGGTAACAACAGCCGTAACTATGGAAACTTCACTAGGACTCATAACCTGATGGAAACGTTTGCTCAAGTTAGAGTGCAAGTAACGAATGAAGGTTTGTTTGAAAATCAAAGCTTACTCTAATCAGTATTCAGATGCAACGCTTACTATAATCTAACAAAATTCAAATCAAAATATAGCATAGATGCCGAGATTTTTTAAAACGCATCAGACACTTTTTTCACTTCAGATCTCCACCCTGAAGTTTTCTCCAAAACTAACGCAAAAGCTTCAAGTTTTTACACACAATGTATGAAGTATACAATAAGAAGTAGGTTACTAGAAAAAAAAAACGTTTTGTGGTTACTAGAAAATCGCGAATAATTTCTTTTTTATGAATTCATTTATTTGTACAGTCTCAATCGAATCAACTTTACAGAGCCAAGCCTTCATGATTATAGACTGTTCCAGAAAGTATAAGCACACTTTCAAAATAACAAAAAAGTCATGTTTTTTTTAGTTTTAATAATTTTATTTGGCAAATCATATTTGTACTTGTGTTTTATATGATATTTACTCTCGTTTTATCAAAATATTTAATCATAGCCAAGACTCCTAACTTTTCCTCGAACATGACCCATAACCCAGCAAACATCGGTGTTGAATTAGAGTTTGTTCAAGCAAATTTGGAGAAGCTATTCAGCTATTTCTTCTAGAATAGCTGAATAGCTTCTCCAAATTTGTTTGAACAAGCTCTTATTCAACACCGATGTTTGTTGGAAAGCTTCTGCACAGTGGTACTTCCCACCATTTTGACCACTTTTGGCCAAACTTTTTAATATTTTTGGATGTCGTCCGCTGGTGTTATGAATTTTCGTAGCTTTGCTATGGTTAAAGCCCAAAAAGTCTCGATTGGCCGTGCCTCCGGGCAGTTCGACGGATTCATGTCTTTCGGCACGAAACATACATATTGACTTTGGTATCATTCTAAAGTGTCCTTTGCGTAAAGGCATGACGCCAAATCAAGTCAAATCACTACTTGACCTTCATGCTGCCTGAACATCGGCAATAATCGCTTCTGGAGAGATTCCTTAACGTATTTCTAAGTGTCTCCGTTGTGATGTACGGACTAGATGTTCTACCACACTCGCATATTGCCAGTCAAACCATAACCTTCTTACCGAATTTTTCGGTAAAAATTGCCTTCTCCGTTTCGAGGATGTTTTTGTCTTCACTTACATAATAGAATTGTGGTCCGGGAAGCGTTTTGTAATCTAGTTTCACATACGTTTCATCGTCCATTATTATACACCCAGAATTTCTACACAATAACGAATGGTAGAGTTTTCGGGCCCGTGGTTTCACGGACGCGGCCTTTTTTCGGTTCCTTTTGGGTTTTTTTCTGCTTTCGGTATGTTTTTAGCGCACGTCTTTTTTTGGCACGCATGACGTTACTCGACGAGGTCCCTAGTTTTTTCGCAACCTCCCGAACGGAAGTCGCTGGTTTTCGCTTGTAGGCATCCCTGATCGTTTTATCGATATCCGGACTAACAGGACCGGATTTCCGACAACTCTTTGGCGCATCTTCAAACGTATACTGTTCTCTATATTTTCGAATCGCAGATCGTACCGCTCCGACGCTTACACCCTCTTCCTTGGCCAATTTTCTCAAGGAGAGTCCGCTCACAGTGCTCCATTTTTGCACGATACTTTTTCGTTGTTCCGGAGTAAGACCGCGTATTTTGATAGGTAACACAAAACTGAGCACTTTTTTGATGCTATGTCATTCAGAAATGTGAAAACAAAAGGACGCAGTCAAAACATGTTGAAATATTTCATTACATTCAAAGTGACCGTTGAAATAAGGTGTGCTTATACTTTCTGGAACAGTCGTTATATACATCAGTTATCTTAGAACTAATGTTAAGGGGATAGAACCGATTACTCGCGGTTGTCTCGATGTTAATAGGAATAACAATTTTAAGGATTGGAAAATTGGGGTGGAAATTTTGAACAATGGTTTTCTTATATCCAGAACTTCAAATTACAATATTTTTATTGAACGTTTTTAGTAAAAAATAATAAAAAATCACTCACGCACTCACCCACTCAACCACACACACACAACCGCAATCATACACTGACGCACACATTCCTCAAACATTTAACCTAAACAAGTAAATTAATCAAACTACAATCTAAGGCTAATGTTAGTCAAAAACACATAAATAAGTTTCATAAACCCAGATCGCGTGCAGCCAAAACGTCTCGAATCGGTACATTGAGTTGTCTACCTCGAACCCGAAGGGAATCATAAAGCTCAGAGATGTCCGCATTCACAGAGATTGCTGTCTCCCAGCCCAACACGGAACAAATGAGCGTTTAAAGAATAATGATTAGACATGAGGCGAGACATCACATGAATAAAGTCGCGACCCACATCCAATCCCCTGAACCAACATTTCTTAGACACCTTAGGAGTGATAGAATGTTGCCATCGCCCCAAATCTCTGTTACTCCATTTATACTGCCAGCTAACGATTGATATCTGACGAAAAACATAGAAAAATTCGTTGAAGGCGATTTGTCGATCATAAATATCGCCTGCCATAGCGCCCACCCTTGCAAGCGAGTCCGCTTTCTCATTGTCAGGAATCAAACAATGACAGTGGACCCAAACAAACATGATAACAAAAGAACGTGAAGATAAAGCACTAAGAAGACCTCGTATTTTCATAAGAAAATAAGAGATGTGCTTTACCGGCCTCCAGGAGCGAATAGCCTCTATAGAACTAAGACTATCCGTGAAAATGAAGTATCGATCCGGAGTAAGTGAGGTAACAGTTTCTAAGGAAAAATGAATTGCTGCCAATTCCGCGACAAAAACCGAACAAGGTGCTTGAAGTTTACGAGCGACGCTATAATTTTCATTGTAAACACCAAAGCCAGCGGAGTCCTCCGTCAAAGACCCGTCAGTGAAAAACGTTTTGCAGCAAATATCACCGGAGCAATCGTAGGACGATGATGCTCTGGGATTCCATGAAGGTCCTGCTTCATGGATAAATAAAAATGAACCGAATTGTCGAAATCGGAGAAGCAAACACGATTAGAAATGTTCGGCGAAGGGCTGACATCCTGTGTTATGTACAAATGGTACAAGATCATGAAGCGAGTTTGAGGGTTTGACTCGAGAAGCTTCTCAAAGTATCCGATTACCTGAGGGTTCATTACCTCACACCTGGTGAGGAATCGGAGAGATAATTCATGGTCGTATTTTTGATAAATAATTTATGAAATGGTCGTATTTTCGAATATTATTATACGATTAAAACAAATCAGAAATATTTCGAGAACGAATGATCTTACGAAGATCATTAAGAGGGGCTGAACAGTTTTTAAATACTTCAAAAATCTGATTCTATAATCAGAATACGTTTGTTCCGGACAGCAGCAGCGAAGCAGATGGTCACTCTAACATTTCGTATAAGCCATAATATTTTCTGTAGGGTAACAATAGCTATTGGTGTTGGTACATCATTGTTATACTAAGGCAAGACAGTTAGCGACAGAACAATAGACAGAACACTTGAATAGCTAAAATCTTGAGTTAAAATAAACACTTGTAATGTAATACAGAGTTTGGACAGTGGACAGAACCAAAACAGATTAAAACGGACTAGAAATGTAAGTCGTTGTTTAAAATACTAAAAACCTGAATTTATATTGAAATATATTGAATTACAGCTCAAAGCAAGCTCTACCGTAACCGTGAGTTTCGCTGTGGGAATCCGAACCAATCTGTGCCTCTCCAACAACGTTTATTCTTGCAACATCAAAAGTTGAGGCTCTAGAAACTTTTTTTCCTGACCTTTTTCCTTCATGAAGTTTTCGTTAAATTTTGCGCAATAACTTCAAATTTCTACAGTCAAAAAATATAAAAAACCTAAAAATTGTTTTCTAAGATATATAATTTTAGTTTTAATTTTAATTTTTGATTTTGTTTTTCCGAAAATATTTTTTTTCAGTGTATATTTTTTTCACAACCTTCACACATAGGGCCACAACATGTCCATAGAAAGTTTTTTTGTACAACCAAATGTTTTCGATCACCAAATTTTTAATTGAAGTGCTATTCAAAATGCTTACGCCCTTTTTAAAACTGACTCTTGAATTCAAAATTTGTTTGCACCATTGGAAAAAAAAAACTCTTTTTTGTGGGTAAAACATGTGTACAAATTTTCAATTAAATCAGAGACACTCAGTTGGTCGTTAGGTCATTTCGCCTGGAAACGCTCTTCAGTACATATTATTGTTTAACTGTGTTTTATTCTGAACCGCTTCACATCCCGCAGAAGCAAACTGAAATAAAACACCGTAACCTACATTTAAAGCCATCTCCCAGCCATGGTTATTATCTCAAATTGAACGACAAAGAGTGTCATTATCTTCACCATCCTCTGATAGCAAGATCAAAATCCGAAAGAAGAACCCATCCGTATCAAACAGAGCAAACATCCCCCCAACACCCTCGGTGACATGACAATTCACTTGAGAAATGCAATGAAGTGCATCCGTCATCCTCCTCACGCTCCACATGCCCGGGCAACCGTCGAAACCCGCACATCACGCTATGTACTCTCCACCCAACACCACCCGCCAGCACTCGACACGGAATCCCGACAATCCGATTCCAAATTAGTGCGACGCCAAGTGTAACAAGCGTGAATAACCCTTTTACGACATGGCTCTTAATCCGCTTCCACCTTGATTTCGTTGTCGTTGTCCTCTCGGGTAGGTGTATGACGCTACCAGAGCCCCAAGTAAACCGAGCCAGGGTTTCCCTCTAATCACATCTCAAGGCTGCAAAATTGGATGACAGTGGAGGGAGAGGTGCGGGGTGCGTGACTGCTGCAAGATACCAAGCGCTCCGTGCGGTTCGAAGCTGAGCTGCTGATATCGCATCGCTAGGTTCCGACTGGATGCTGCTGAGAAACTGCCACATCAACAAAAACAACCAACTCTCGTATTGTGTCGTCGTATATCTCTCCGAGCTGCGGACTCAGGTTCAAGTTTCTTCACGATCTTGAAACCCGCGTCTCCCGAATCCATGCTCCACGACGCAGCAAACAGCCCACAGGGAGGTTCCCATTATCGCGGTTTGGTATGTAGTAAGATTACTGCGGGCAGAGAACTCTTTTCGCCTACAATCTCGACCATGGAGCAAAACTTGCAGGGTCGAATTTTCAGTCAACTAATCAACAATGACTGCACGTACAGTCCGATGGGTGGTCCCATCCACCCACTCTGGTTCTCGTCTGTATTGAAAGCCGAGAAATCAGAGCCAAGAAATCAGAGTGGATGGACGGAACCACCCACCGTACTTTAGGAAGACCAGACTGTACATATGTGTGTTTGTTGTACGGAACTGCCCGGGGGCGCTTGAACCCTTCAAGGGAGAAACGGTGGAGTGGATGAACAAACTAAGAACGCCGTGGTGTCATAAATTACGGCACCGTAAAATGCGATGAGAGTTTCTTGATGAAAAGATTTTAAACCACCTAGGTATTCGTCTGTCCACCGTTCCGAGAATGATGGCGGTAGTCACGGGGAGGTCGGAAAGGTGCGACATATTTGAGCGTCGCAAAAGAAAATACGACGTGAAAACAGAACCGTACGTACACAATACGGAGATCTAGAGTAAGATCAGTGCGTCTAGGGAAGACGATAGGGATATGGAAGGAAAACTGTCGAGACAAAGTGGGTTTGAATATAGGAAAATATATATTTATTGGTAGTGATTCGAATAATATTTTGATTTAAAGAGGGCATGCCTTACCTTATGAAACGGTTTTTTCCATACGCTATAAGAAACACTCAATTTGTTGTGGATATTTTGCTCACAAACAAAATTTCCTGCAATACTAGAACTTTTTTCTTAGATATTATTTACTGTTGAATGAACCAGAAGGGCAGCGAATCGAACAAAACAGAACAACAAAAACCAACCACGATATCACCGAGAAATTTTAAAGCTGTGGCCATTTGGCTCTATGCTGGTTTTAATGGCAGCCAATAGGTTTTATGAAGGTTCTCAAGTGGTCATAACATCTTTCAAAAGAACATTTTCAAAATCTTTATGGTCTTGTAAAGGTTTTATTAATTTGTTTTCTCAACTGTCTATGGGGTGGGCAACTTTGTATACATTTTGGCTTTAAAGAAGCATAGAGGAGGTGTTGGTGGACAAAACAGCTTTGAATGTAGTTTTATCAACAAACCAGGAGGAGTGCTATAAGGCTGGAATAAAACTAAAATTGTTACTTGGGTAACTACCAGCTGATGAAGCCCTGTCGTGAGTATGCGTGGAAAATGGACTCAGAAAGGTGTAGCACAATACAGTTTGAATTGGTAATATAAATGATAAATTCGCTGTCAAACCACTCCGCCATTGACATGATAGGAACCGTTTATGCTGTAATCTTTTTTCGAAAAGTATTCACACAAACTGGAGAAAAGCTTCAAAACATTCAAAAGTGACACAATGCACGTATCTGATCTACAAGACTGGGGACGGAATTGATTCCAAATAATCAACGAGATTTTATGTCACTTTCGTAAGTTTCAAAGCTTTCTCCTGTGTGTGTGTGTGTGTGATTACTTCTCGAAAAAAATATTGCAACAGAAACGGTTCCTACTACGCACCATCTTTTTGAGACCCTGAGTTGCACAGTTCTTGGTCATTTTTTTTTAATCAGTTAAGGAAAATTGCACCGAACAAACTGTCGTCGAGTTATGCCCAGCAGATTTTCAAGTATTGTTTTGAACGAACTCGCTAGCACCAATTACGTAAAAGCAACGTTAAACTACACACACATCACATGCGTACAGAACGGCTCCAGCCTACTTTGTTTTGATTTTGTATCGACGTTGTAAACTACAAAACTTGCTCTAGAATAGTAGACTCATCAGTGCTCACCTAATTTTATAAATGTTTCTGATTTCAGTTTTACTCAGCTTTCCGATGATGGTAACAAAATTGAAATCGGTGGTTGCAAACAATGTTAAAAATACGTTTGCACACCTCGTGGACTGATCTACGGTGAGTAATGAATCGTGTTGAAGACATTGCATATCACCATGAAACGGATCCAATGACTGATACGTTTCTTCACGCAATAATCTCCACGAAGACACTCCTCGATCGCTCACCTGGCCACGTCCATGCAACCGTTGGAGATAGGGAGAATTTGGTACTACCTTAAGAAGACACGGGGAACCCACTCAGCCTTCAGTAGATAGCAAAGGAAAAGAGAAATAAGTAGTCGGAGGGAGCATGAGCATGAGCATAGGCATGATTGACCGTCCGACGTTGCTACTCCGTTATTGCCAGATCAGCTGTTATTATACAGAGAACCAACAGATGAGGCTTGTGACTAGCATACATCCTCAGTGTGTTAAAACTGGTCATCCCAAACTAAGGCAATACCGGGGCCGGATATGCCCGAATGAATGTCCATTAAGGAAATGGAATGCGTTAACGTGATACTCGCTTTATTGGAAGTCGAGACCAGCTCTGCACCTCCATGAGAAATCACTTGGATAACAGGATTGATTGGCAGCCAGGTTCGTTTTGGTAAACGATAAGTTAAATTAACGCGGCATTTAGTAAAATATTTAAATATTAGTACCAATTTCCGATCTGAACCGATTTACACCAACAGTAAGTGTTGAGATTTTTTGGATTGTTTTTGGAAATGAATAGTCGAAGAGAATAGATAAACAGAATGCTCGGTTTGGTGTAAAAATTACCAAGTCGAGTAATTAGTACGAGACACTGAAGAAGTCTGCACATTGTAGACGAAATACGCGTATCTGTCGAAGATAAGCAAAGGCAGTTGGAATTAAATGGAGAATACTAATTTTTCTTCTAATTTCTACTTACAGGTATTCCACTAAACAGCTCAAACCCTCTAGGATTCAACAATCAGCTGTCAAAACCAAAGTAAGGGCCGTATCGCACTGAAATTTGGCGTGTATGCCTAAATATAACAGACTACAAGGCGCTATGACCTTTTTTGCGGTAGCATCGTATTTCGGCGATCAAGGAGCATACTTTTCACCCCACCTAGTACGAACGGTACAACAACTTACAATCTAGGGTGAGCCCCACTACTTCCCCGGACCAATCGATCGGTGTGTTCCAGAGGTAAACTTCGACATCTCCTGGCGGAATGAGTCGAGGTGACTTGAAGTATGGGAACAGAATTGTCTGGGTTTTAGGTGCATTGATAAAGATCTTCCAGCTAGCATTAGCATTAGCATTGACGTTTGCACACCTCGTGGATGGACCTACGATCAGGAATAATTCGTTGAAGATATTGTATGTCACCATGAAACGCGAGCAGTTACTGATACGTTTTTTTACGCAACAATCTCCTCGAAGACACTCCTCCATCGCTCACCTGGCCACGTCCACCCGACCAAAGGAAATAACAAAATTATTTCATGTTTTGTTATTCAGTTACTCTGTTTTTTATAACAGAGGTTGTTAGAATTTAGATCACGGATGTTGTTAAAATAACAGAAATTTTAACAAAAAGTCCTCAAGAGGTAACAAAATTATAGCAAAGTATGATACAGACACAGCATAAACCAAACAAACTTTGTAACAGTTTTGTTACGATGTAGTAAAATCATATCTGCTTGTGTTATAATTAATTTGTTTATTTACGCAGATTGTGCCTAGCGGGGCATCATATCATAATTTGTTATGGGTATGTTATACAATTATCCAGATGAACACATCTTTAACAAATATATATCACAATCAGTTAGTCGTAACAAGGTTTGTTACAATTTTGTTATTTTTATGTTATACCCTTGTGGTCGGGCATGCAACCATTGGAGATAGGGAGGATTTGGTATCTACCTTAAGAAGACACGGGAAACCCACGTAGCCTTCAGTAGATATCAAAGGAAAAAGGAAATGAACAGCTGGAGAGAATATTTGAACAGAATGCCCTGTTGTGTGTACAGAATAAAAATTTATTTAAAAATGGTCGTCAGGAGCATCTAGTCTAAGAAGGTTAAGCGATGCTCCATTTCTTTTCATACGACTGGGACTTAAGCATTACATATAGTCCTTGCTCCCTATGGCTAATGGTTATAGCGTCATTACTCTTTCTCTGTAAGGAGAAGAATGTTTCTGAAAATATCTAAAAAAAAAACGGTTAAAAAGAACTTGTGAGATTTATTTCTATTTTCCGCTATCTGAATCAAAAGGTTCCACGGCTGCCAGTTAATTATGAACTGTGCAGTTTATCATATATAATTGAATAAATAAAGCCTTGACCTATATTCATTATTGATCTATAGCTTATTTGTTTCGTTGCCGAGATTTAGCAGTGAATTTATGATAGTGAGATCCAACTATGCGGCATTGGAAATAACAGGAATAACAAATTTCAATCCGTTTTATAACGATTGAAAAACAAGAAGCCTGTTAAAAGCAAAATATGTTAACTGACCGACCAATGACTGGTCTTCTCATAGAGAGTGCCACCAATTTTGTAAATTTTGGTTTCTCCTGCAGATTCTCAAAATTTCACGAAATAAAGTGGTTTAAATAACAAAACATCTGACATAAGATTCCGTACTGAGTCCAACATCAAACGCCAGTGTTTGTCTACTAGTTTTAGTAAGGTAAGTATGAGGCTGATATAATAATATATACACATATACAAAAATACACGCATATATACATTTATAGATGCATACATACCCATATAAGTGTAATTTAAGTTTAGAATATCTGTAGTGTATTTAGTGAAAAATTATAGGAATGTATTGATACGATCTCACCCAATCAGCAGAACTAGATTCGATGTTTTTTTCTTGTCGCACCATGCGGCCTCTTCAATGTGTTTGGGAATTTGATAAGTGCCCAAAAACATGATTTGCAGTAGTGCTAGAATAAGCGGTTTCCTATGCGGAAGTAATTTATTCTTTCTTTTTGATGACTTTAGAACAGAATTAGCTATTTTTTTTCTTCGTACCTGGCCGTTTGTACGATTAAAAAAACAAACAATTTCTATGAACGTGGGAGTAAGATTCTGCGGGTAAATGAGATCGACTAATTCGTTTTTACCCTCTATTAACACCTTGGCCACGGTATCACTCCCGAACTTTAAACTCACAGTTCCTGAAAATTTAGCTCGTAATTTTCACCATAGAGTATCCAACGAATGATGCTCTCGTCTTTTTGGATTCCTCATGAGCTGCCTCCAAGGGGTGAGTCGCTCAGCCCAATATCTCTTGTGCCCATTTTTTTAGTGTGTCTAAGCGTTACGATGAGTCCTGATGCTTCGATCGTGGTGTCAATAGGTGCCCATGTGTGTCACGGTAATTTGACAGCTCAATCGTTATGTTTTGGCTACGCATGGTTATCAGGTAATTGATTTGTTTTGCTTTGCCAAACTTTTGATAACAACTTTTTGTGATGGTAGACAAATAATGGAGCTCAAGATACGCATATCGTTCAATTCAATATATCACAAGATATAATATCTAGTTATCTCAGTTATTATATCTCAAGATATAATATTGGTGAACCTTTCCTGAACCCGAATCGTTCCTGAAGAAAAAAGTTGTCCTGTTTTGCGAACTAAAATAAACGGCTGAGGATCAGCTTTTCGAACATCCTCGAGATGGAGGATAAAAGCTGATAGAGCAATAGCTTTAAGCGCAAGCCAGCCTTGCGAATAGGGATTTCCTTGGCTATTTTCCAGCTAGATGGAAAGTAGCCAAGCTCCCAATATCTTTCAAAACCCGCAGTAAGGTGTCGGAAGAATTCAGCACTCAAGGTTTTTCAACTCGAGGTTGATGACTCCGTCGATACAAGCTGCTTTCATGTTCTTAGTTCGCTAGATGGCAGTTATCACCTCATCAGTCGATATACTACTATCGTCAGGGAAAATATTGGTGTTTCAGTGGCTTTAGACATTGCCTGCGTAGCCGTAGGCTCGTGTTAGCTCACAATAGATTGACCAAGGTTAGGTGAGTTCACAAAATGTTGACCTATTGATGGACATGGTGGACTTAGCTTTCCCTATAGTCAACCTTGCGTGTATCCGTGAACGGCTGTCATGAATTCGAGAACAAGCAAAAATACACCATGAACTGAATCACGTAATCCGGAACTAAAGGGTGTATTCGATAAAAATGGCACACAGAAAATCTTCTGTAACTTTTGAATCGTATGAGTAAAAAACCTAGAAATTTGAGTAGATCTTATCCATAGTGTATTATTTACATCTGTCAAGTTTCATAGTTATACACTCAGTAGTTCCAGTCATGTCGTCGAAACAAGAAATTGTCCGTGAGAAAATTTTGTGCACTCACAATCAAAATCCAGGGGCGTCCCACCGGTGGATTGCTAAAAGGCTTGGAATTGCAAATACAACTATGTCTCGTGTAATAAGAACCTTCAAGGAGCGTCTGAGTGTCCAAAGGAAGGAAGGGAGTGGTCGTAAAAGTGGTCCAATGGACAGTAAAATGGCCAGGAAAGTCGTACAACAATTCAAGAGCCGTCCAAACATGTCAATTCGAGATGTCGCTAAAAAGTCTAAGGTGTCAGTCGGTTTTGTGCAGAAAACCATGAAGCGTGCTGGGTTACATGTTAACAAAGTGCAAAAAGCCCCAAACCGGAATGAAAAACAAAACATAACTGCGAAAACCCGCGCCCGGAAATTTTACACGAAGCTGCTCTCCAAATCCGGTTGCATCGTGATGGATGACGAAACATACGTCAAGGCCGACTTCCGTCAACTTCCTGGGCAAGAATATTTCGTTGCCAAGTCGAAGTTCGATGTTCCGGAGGATGTTCGAAAGAAGAAACTATCGAAATTTGCAAAGAAGTTTCTAATCTGGCAGGCGATTTGCGGATGTGGTGAAATAAGTGCTCCCTTCATCACTTCCGGAACAATAAACGGTGCGATTTACACGGAAGAGTGCCTCAAGAAGCGTCTCTTGCCATTCATTAAGAAGCACAAAGGATCAACTCTGTTTTGGCCTGATCTAGCATCCTGCCACTATGCTCGAAACGTATTGGAGTGGTACCGAGCCAACGGAGTCAATTTTGTGCCAAAGGATATGAACCCACCAAATTCACCGGAACTTCGTCCAATTGAAAAATTCTGGGCAATTATGAAAATGGAACTTCGCAAACATCCCAAAACTATAAAAACAGAGCTAGAATTGAAGAAAATTTGGGTAAAACAACAAAAACACTGGGATAATCGGTTGAACAAAATTTGATGGGTGGAGTGAAAAGGAAGGTGTGGGCATTCGGGATGGGAGACGAAATTGAATAAAACAAATGTTGTAAATCAAAACTCATTAGTAGTTCTTCATTCCCTGAAAATTTCAAGAAAATCCGATAATCAGTTTAATTTTGATGAGTATATATGTGTGTGCCATTTTTATCGAATACACCCTTTAGTTCACGTTTTTGGGTGAAAATCCATGGTCCATTTCATTTTCGTGAACACTTTTGTTTCTGTGTAGGTAGAAAAACGGTGAAGGTGTTTGGAAAGACCACTGTCGAAGAATCCTGCACTATGCATCAACGTTCGCCAACAAATTTTGAATTTCCTAGAGAAGGGCTATGCACACAAAGCGACGTTTGAGGAGTTACGCCGCTTTGATCCACGTTGGACTTTATCTTCCTCTTAGCGTAGTTCTTAATTCAAGAAAACCTGGCAAATCTGGCACGCTGCAGCAGAGGTCGACGAAATTTCACTGAATTCAGAGCTGCATAAAGGACCAGATTTATTGGCTTCGCTTCTACCCGTATCCATCCAGTACTGCGAATGGCAGGAGGCAAGACATAAAGAAAATCTTTCAAAGGCTCCTAATCTGAGAGGAAGCTCGCTGCGCACTACTGTTCCTGTGGAGAAACTACGCGGATATGCCTATCAAAGTCATGGTGATGAATGTTGTGATCTTCAGCGTGTCGTGTTCTCCAGAGCAATCCTAATACGGAATGCATTTGAACGCTACGAAAAACGATTTATTCACCCAAAGGCGGCTGCCGCCATTAAACACCATCTCTATGTGAACGACTATCTGGATATCGATACGGACGAAAAGACTGTTGGAAGCCTTGGAAGTAGCAAAAGTGCATTCGAAAGCCGGGCTCGGAATACGGAATTGGCTGTCGAACAGAAGAACGGTACTTGAAAAGATCAGCAAAGTTCGTGTCCGACAATGGTGGCATTCAGTGTTCCTTGGTGTTTTCGAAGACACAAGTAGCTTCACTTCAACTTTTTCCATAGCACGATTGGAACTGCTGGCAGCGGTAGTTGGTGTTCGTTTGCTGAAGTCGATCGAGGAAAAGCACTCGCTGGAAGTACGACACACGTTTTTCTGGATTGACTCATCCACCGTCATAGCTTGGATTAAGGCAATTCGTAGCTTTCGTATGCTTCCGACACGGGTGTGGTACGAATGACCAAGAGTTTAAAGTCTCTTAAACAAAAAAATGCTCCCTACAAAAGTGGAAGCTATTGTTGAGAAAAAATCCAATCTTTCTGTGCGGAACGTCACTCGTAAATTTGGGAAATCAAAATCATACGTACAAAAAGTGAGAGGCAAGGACTGAAACTGAACAAAATGAATAAAGTGTCCAACCGTGATGACAATCACAACTTCACTGCAAACAGTCGTGCTAAGGAGCTCTGCACCAAGTTTTTGTAAACATTTTCTTGTATCATAATGGACAACGAAACATACGTACTCGAAGACAGCTTTCGGGTCTGACTTTTTAAACCGCAATGCAAAGGAATGCCGTTGCTGAGCACTTCCGGACAAAGAAGGTGTCCAAATTTCCGAAGAAGTATTTGATTTGGAAAGCTATATGTAGTTGTGGTCGAAAATCTAAAAGTTTCGTCTCTACCGGCACTATCAATAAGGATGTGTACGAAAAATACTGTCCACAAAAGCAGTTGCTACCGTTTATCAGAAACCGCACCTTAACAGCTCTGGTTTGGCCTGATTTGGCCTATTCGACTATTCGAAATCCGTCCTGGAATAGTATAAGGTACAAGAGGTCAAATACGTGCCAAAAAAAAGTCAATCCACCAAACAGTCCAGATCTCCGCACAATAGAGAACTACTGGGCGCTAGTTAAGAGGAAACTCTTCGAAAGTAAGAAGAAAACAAATGGTACCGGTAATTTCAAGAGGAGATGGAGAATTGTCACGTCGCGCCGCGGCGAGCTTATCTGAGGACACCACATGGAACCTTATGGCGAGCGTTCCACAGAAAGTTCGAGAATTTTACAGAATAAAGTATT
Organism: Aedes japonicus; assembly: GCA_034211315.2. Taxonomy (NCBI): domain Eukaryota; kingdom Metazoa; phylum Arthropoda; class Insecta; order Diptera; family Culicidae; genus Aedes; species Aedes japonicus. The sequence goes on from JASCZW010007271.1 coordinate 37,819, forward strand.
ACCATCCTAATCAACTGTTTCTAATGGAGACATAACTCAATTATTGTGAAATAAACCATCGGTTCATTGAATTATGAGTAAATTTTGTTTTTTTTTTTGCTGCTATTATTTTGGAGTCCAAAATTAAACGAGGACAGGCTTTAAATGAAATGGGCAAAAATTCAACTTTATCTTCAGTGTTGCAGGGTGATCACAACTCCCTTTATTCTTCTTCTTCAAGAGATTGATGTTCGATAATAACTGTGAACGAATTCTCGATCATCAATAAATTTCCTTTTCATTCGTTCTCGGTGTTTCAATAGAATTGCTTATCGCACAAAAATTAACCAACAAAACTTAATATTTTCGCGTTTGCTTTCCCCCGAACCCACGGTGCAAGCTTCTCCTAGTAGGCCGTTCTGCTGCGGCTTGTGACCGTTCCTATAGGTACAAAATCTTCTGGGGACGAGGAGCGCGAGACAAAAACAATGCTTTAAAAATAGGCACTCGAACACTGTTGACCGAATTAATTCGAACACCTGTGTTAGCTGCTAGCTGGTTCGAGTTGTTGTGAATGAGTGCTCTGATGGGATGTAATTACAAAATCGCTTGAGTGAGTTTGTGTTTCATTCAAGGGATAACAACACGATTCTAATGAATGCCTATTTGAGCAACTCCGAAATTAAAAAGCAAGCCTAGGCGTTTCAATTAATTCACACGCCCGTGTAAATTATCCTCCTTTATTGTAAACCACTTGGCGGTCTTCGCACTTCGACTGGCTGAGAAACCGCGCGCGCGGGCACACATTTCGGACCAGTCGATAACAACAAGTGGTGTGTGCGACTACTCAAGTCTAATCGGTTGCGCCGACTTTGACGATCTACGGGCATCATCATTATAAGTCCATTAACGAATGTTTTAAATCCAAGCAAGTGAAAGTTAAAGACTTAGTAAATTTCCAAATAGCTTCCATCCGTTATAGTGGAACCTAGAATCCGCCATATGATTTGCACGCCAGGGCAAGTGAGTGGCAAGGTTAAAATTGAGCCGACAAATAATTGCAGCAACAAAGCAGTAAAATTATCACAAACTATAAAAGTGTGTTCGTTTTGCGGTGTGCAAAGCCAAGTGGGAGTAAAATTTGTTTGAAACTCAGAGATAGCAAAAGGCGTAATTTTCCAGCAGCTGCATCCGGAAAACTGGGAACGGGGAAAAAAAAGAATCGACACTGACTCAGCTCCTGATGGCGAAGAACCAGCGAGTGTGCTGTTGAATAATTTAAATAAAATTGCAAAAGTTTTATCGTTTGTTGTCGGTCGGGAGGAAGGGGAAGACTACAACGACGGCGATCGGGAAGTCTCCAATGTGACATAACCTCAAAATTAAAGCAAATACAATGTTTGGTCGAGTGTTGTTCCTGACACTACTGGTGGTGGGAAACTTTGTCCTTCACTGGGGAACTGCTGCCGCACAACGCCGTAATATGGCAAACGTGGAATTGGACGAGCAGAGCGACACCATTACCCTGAAAGCGTGCTACGTAGAAGATTTACGCAACATTCGAGAGCACAGTCAAAACCCACTAACGGTTGTCATAAATCACTGCTATCTCCAAGAGCTACCAAATGCCATCTTCATACGATTTACGGACTTGCAAACATTGGAGATTTGCGACAGCCGACTTAACAACCTGCAAGACTTTGCTCTAAATGGACTACGGAATCTCGAAGTGCTAAACTTTTCCAGAAACAATCTCACAACCATCAAATCTTGGAGCGATCATGACTTGGAAAATCTCCAAACCCTCGATCTGCGCAGAAATCTCCTGAAAGGTATCAATGCCCAATCCTTCAAGCGATACCCCAACCTAACCAAACTGAACCTTGCCGTGAACCTGATCCCAATCATACCGGAGGGAACCTTCAAAGTCGTTCCCAACCTCAAGTACCTGAACCTTGGCCGTAACCTACTAACCTCGATCGATGAATTCACCCTAAAAGGCCTCAACAAGCTGACACATGCCTCGTTCCATCATAATCAAATAACTTACGTGGATTTCTTTGCATTCATCGGCAATAGCCATTTGAAAACCCTTCATCTGCAAGGGAATCACATCAGCATCTTCGAGATAGATCTACTGTCCAACTTACCCCGGCTCGCGTTCCTCAACATCAGTCACAACCAGCTGGAGAACGTTGGTGATAATACTTTCAAGAAAAACCCTGACCTCCGGGTCTTGGACCTGAGCTACAACAATATCGAAACCTTCCAGGAAGATAGCTTCAAGGGGCTGGCAAGCTTAGAGGTAAACCATCTTCAACGCCACCATAAATCTCAACTTATCGCGTTATCTCGTTCCCCCTTTCTAGATGTTCAACGCCAGCCACAATCAGCTCTCGCAGTTGAACAAATACATGTTCAAAGATTTCTCCTCGGTTCGCCTGCTGGACCTATCCGGGAACCGGTTGGCCTACATCGACAACAAACTGTTCGAGTACAGTCCTCGATTGGAAGTTCTCAATCTTTCCCGCAATGCGATCACCGAAATTGAGCCGAACATTTTCGAGGACTCGAAAAAGCTCTACGCCCTGGATCTGTCACACAACCAGCTGACGGAGGATGCATTCCTGTGGCCAATTGTGAATTTGAACCACCTGAACATGAGTTACAACCTGTTTCAGCGTCTCAATACGTCCCTGTTGGAGAGCTTGGGTCACGTCAATCTCTACCGGAACCCTTGGAACTGTCAGTTCCTGATTCTGGAACTAATGAAGCAGAACAAAAACGTAGAGTATGGAAAGGATTACGTGGTGGAATCCAGTGAGAGCATTCTGAACACCAAGGGCATCGAGTGTACGGACGAGCGCGGCAAGCAGCGGGACATTGTCGTAGTGGAGAGTGCAGCCTATAAGGAGTATAGCTCGTCGGTAAGTGCGAAGGAATGGGTTGGCTTTTCCATAAAAATTCTAATTAATTGATTTGTTTTGTGGATGGCACACGTTCCTAAGGGCATCTTCACCGGTGGTCCAAATCGTGGATGGGATTTATTTTTTTAGACCAAACCAAAATTTTGTTCTATACTTTTTTGCATCATTTAAAATCTGGTATATGATCAAAAACAAAATGGGGTGTCATAAAATAAAACCAAATTCTTTGACGAATTTGCCGACTAACACAAATCCACAACAGAAACCGACAGCAGACACATCTCAAACCACTCAGAACAAATCAACTTTGACAGAAAGCCAAAATGAACTATTTTTTCGACAGAATAAAGACCAGACTGATGCGAGGCGTAGGCGTAGCCAGGATTTCAAATAGGGAGGGGTGAGCTTTAGAGAGAGAGAGAGAGAGAGAGAGAGAGAGAGAGAGAGAGAGAGAGAGAGAGAGAGAATTACATTCGTTTTGTTTCGTTTGTTTGTTGCTTTTAATTACATGCTGGAAATTATTATACTTACTTTTTTGTCCATTTATGGAAAGACTAGATGAAAACTATTCAAACTGCTTTAAAATGCTAACAATTCATAAAAACCGTTGCGCAATTCACACATTATTCACTAAATTCGCCAGCAGAGTAACTTTTTCGTAATCAAATGAGGAATGAGAAGTAATGAACATCGACATTGATAGTAGCTGTCTACTTAGTTCATACGAGTGTTCTCGACTTGTAGTGGTATGTATTTGATTGAGGAATAAACCTATACAAATATTCTTGTGTTATGCCATTGTTATGCAAAGTAGTAACTGAGTGCTTATGTATGTATTCTATCCGGTGATCCCTTTTGTTATGTCGGTTCTTTTGTTTATAAACACGCGCAGAACCATCGCTTATTCTTCTGGCCTTCTTCTAAGCTCTCCACCGATTGCTGGTCGATCTGCAAAATTTGGAAGTCGTCTGCATTGGGTTACCCCAAATTATAATAATCCGTTCAGTATATCACAAAACATTGCGGCTGGTTGAGCGGATTGGAGATAATGAAATCAGTTTGTATAAGACCAAGTCTCTCCCGGTTGGTATTAAACCGATGAGCATGGACATTAATAGAAACATAAAGTGGCCAGAAGACACGGAATGTATCTACGGACTCTTATTTTTTCAGAATCTCTCAATTGCAATTTTTAATGGATTAGCATAGATTGTTCTTTAGAAACTTCATTTTGATTGATACAGATACTAGTTTCAGTAATGCAATAGATTGTAGGATACAGTAGTAAAAATTGAAAGTTACGAAAAAGAGTTTGGTTCGTGCATCGGTTGTGAAAGGTTGTGACGATGCTATATTACGCACTATTTTCCTATCGGGCATGGTACGTTTAGTATTGTTTCAGTTATCTATAATTAGGTGATACGAGTGATCGAGTGAGCGCAGTAAGAAAACAACAAAGCGTCTCTCAAGCGTTAATGAAATTAACTTTGTTTTCCTAACGGAAAACCACCATCACACTTTGTGACTCCAATAGCATCGTAATTATTGCTTTTACTCGGTTCAAATCGGATTTCCAGCATTATAAAAAATCACCTTGTTTTTCCAATGAAAACCCACCAGTACACTTTGTGTGTGGCTCCAATAGCAGCCTTACTTTTAATACTCTTTCTACTAATGGGTGGCAACTAAAATTTTGGAATTTCTTTCTCAAGCTGTCAAAAAAAGACAAACATAGTTGAAAAAGATCTGATTTATTCAAATAAAAGATACATGGTCCATTGTTGGAAAAAAATTAGTGAACATTTGAAAACGGTCCGTAATCGGATGTTCGGCGAAGCTTCCGTTTGATGTCGGAACAGGAGCGTTGTACGGCCTCCATGTCAGCTTTGCGAATGCATCTCTTGATTCTACCAATCAACTGCAATTCGTGGCTCTCCATTTATTTTTGTACACCAAGGATCTCAAAACCCCGAAGAAATCTTCGATTGGGCGACACTGAGGCAGATTTGTCGGGTTGTGGTTTTTGGGTACAAATGGGATCGAATGGGTATTCAGGAACGATTGTGTTTTTATGGCGTAATGCGATGACGCTTTATCCGGCCAAAACACGTATTGTCCATCAGCATGATGTTTTTGTAGAAACGGGATCAAAATTTTCTTCAAACATTCGTTCTGGTACACATCTTGATTGATTGCCAAACCAGAGGGCTTGAACCATGGCTTAGAAATGCCTTTCTCGGAAATGTCAATGTACAGCATCACTTTCTGTTCAAACTTATGTTTAAACTTATATTTTATGTTCGGAGGTGTAGTAGAACTATCCGTTGAATAGTATCGATCGTTTCCGGGAATCTGCGTCTTCGAAAGAGGGAAGTAGCTTTCGTCGTCCAAAACAAAACTTTTTCCGGAATAATTTTTAATCAACCAACGGCATTGGGATTTCAGCGTTGAAATCTGTGCATCAGTATATTCCGGGGCTCTTGTCTTCTTTCGGCACTTTATTCCGACTCTTTTCAATGTTTTGCAGATGTACTGGTGAGAACAGTTGAACTTTTTTGCGGCATCCCGTTGGCTCAGTGAATCCTTGTTGTTGAAGGCACGAGAAAAGAAAAGAAGTCCTTTTGCGTCCATAATTTTGGCTGGTCTTCCACTACCTTGCTTGCGAGCAGTTGTTGGGGATCTTAGGATATGGTAAACAGTCGAAGTCGCAACATTTTGCCGAGATTTCTGTGCAGTTCGTAGAACTGTACAACGCGCTCGCGAAATACTTCTTGTTTCGACGGCATTTTGAGCAAAATTGAGCAAGCATAAACAAAACAGAAAATACTAGCAGAAAGAGGAGAGCAAGAGCTAACGCATACACACTCTTATTTCTCTCTGAGCTCGTTTGTTGTTGAGCATAGAGGCCTCGAAAAAATTCCAAAATTTTAATTGCCACCCGTTATCGACTATGTTTCTTTATCTAGTATTATTCGGGTTCTGAAAGCTATAGCATTGGTTCAAATATTTAGTTTTTTAATAACCAAGAACTGAAAACTTAATTGAGCATAGCTGCTTCAACTTTCAACTAGCGCGGAAAAAAGGAATCAATGCTTATCTTATAGCTAACATTACAGGTAAAGAGATATTTCCCTAGTAGCACACTTGTTTCAACCCAGTAAAGGTGACTGCTCTGTGACTCAATTAAGTCACAATCGAGCTGCTGAAACCATTTGTGACGATTGTGTGCTGCGTGGGTTTTTTACATACTTTAGGTTTGAATAGAATTGTTAGTGGTTACTATTTAAAAAAAATCTCATGGATGTCCACTTTTGGCGCTTTGTTGCTACAACTTGTTACAAAATCGAGGCAGCTTCACGTAATTTGGCTTTTTCATTTAGGCAAAGGAGCAATCTGACAATCATCCCAAGCAACACAAAATCGTCATATTTGGTAACAGTGACTTAATTGAGTAGCATTGAAGTAACATCAACTGTATTGCAACAAGTTTCTTTGCAAGTTGCTAGGGATAAAAAATAATAATTAAAAATTAAAATATATACTAAACTAAAAACAAAACTTTGGGGGGGGGGGGGGGTTTGGGTTAACGTATAATTTTTCACAGTTAAAATAAGTTACCACGGTATTGCAATGAAGTAGGAAGACTGAATCGAGAAACCGTAGCTTCGGTTCACTGCCACGATTTGAATTTTAAAAATTGCCACGGTCTGTCTCTCTTTTACTTCGATGACCCCTGAGAGGTATAAAAATATTGATTGTAGAGAATTGGCATCCGTAGTGCGTAACAAATCGTCTTTTAATATTATCATATAAGATCCAAATCGTGCTGCAGAGGTGGCGCTGCAGTCTATGTTTGCCCAAATGTAGAGTGTTACCGTCTTTACAAAAATTGTTCGGAAAAAAAATGTAGTCATTTGACATTATCATTTTAGTTCCAGATTTTGCCGCAGATATGGCACTGCAGTCTATCTTTGTCCAATTAAGCTGTAGAGAGTTGCCGTCCTAGGTAAAGTTGTTGCGAATGTAAAATGTAGTCACTTGAGATAATCTGATTAGTTCCAAATTGCGCCGCAAAGATGGTGCTGCAGTCTAATTTTGCCAAATGAAACTATGGAGAGTTACCGTTTCGGGCGAAGTTTCTCGGTATGCCGTTTGCGTCTTTTTGGAATTATAATATTAATTCCAGATCTTGACACTATGATAGTGCTGCAGTCTATCCTTGCTAAATGAAGCTCTAGAGAGACGCCGTCTTTGTCAAAGTTTCCCAGTACGTCATGTGTCGGTTTTTTTTTGTATTTCCAGATCTTATCGCAGAGATTGCACTGCAGTAAATATTTGTCAAATGAAGCTCTAAAGAATTATCGTCTTTGGCAAAGTCTCTCAGAATGTAATTTTCCGGTTTTTGTCATTATTATATTAATTTCAGATCTTGCCGATAGCAAGGCATTGAAGCTTTATAGAGCTGCCGTCTCCGGAATTTTTTTTGGTGTGCCATTTTTCGTCTTTTGACATCATCAGATTAGTTCCAGTAGAGAGAACACACATCTAAGTTAGTACAAAATGTCTTCAAAAAACTGTGTACCAATTCAAATCAATATACTTTAAAAACTCTAACACCTGACTGAATTTTGTATGCTGAACAACTTTGCCGAAGACGGCTACCCTCTAGAGCTTCATTTGGCATAGATCAACTGAAGCATCATCTCTGCGGTGAAATCTGAGAACATGATAATGATAAAAGGCGACATATTACAAACCAAAAAACTAAGACGGAAACTCTCACAAGCTTCAATTGACAATCATAGACTACAGCTCCATCTCTGTTGAAAGATCTACAACTAATATGATTGCGACAAATGTCACAATGAGAAACTTTGCCGTAGATGGCATCTCTCTAGAATTTTATTTGTCAAATATATACTGCAGCACCATCTCTGTGGCAAGATCTGGGACTAATATGATAATCTTACAAGATGACAAATGACATACTGAAAAATTTTGCAGCGCCATCTCTGTGACAACATCTAGAACTTATCTGATAATGACAAAACACGAAAAATGACATAACAAGAAACTTTGATCAAGGCGGCTAGAGTGTTGGCTTCGTTTGGCAAAGAAAAAAACTGCAGCGCCATCTGGAACTGATATGATGATGTCAAATGACATAACGGAAAACTTTGTCCAAGACGACAACTCTCTACAACAAGTCTGGAATGTTTTGTATGTAACTCTGCTCACACATCAAAATCGAAACCTCCTTCCTTTGGTAGCCGATTCCCGGTGGCCAATGTTACTGGAACCAGGTTTTTCCACCACCAACGCATTTTTGAGACCATAACCTCTCAAAAGGAGTACAAACATTGCAATGCATTGTGTCTAGGATGAAATTTCATAATTCTAGAAAGGGTTGAAATCCGGGTCAATATTATCTCCTGATGTCTTATGTGTCAGTTTTTTAACACCCGAGGAACGTTATTGAAATTGACATATTATATCTCTGGCACAAATCTTTCAAACACATTCATTGTAAAAAATACATTGGCTGAAATTCGGGAATCATTGAGAATTTGCTTAAACTAGATCGGAATTATATAAACACCACTTTTTTTTTCACGAGACAAAAAAATCTACATTTATTACCATTGTTCACTACATGCCGATTTGTGAAGAAAAAAATAGGGATAGGTGGTTTTTGTCCAAAGGTCCGATCCCAGATCCATTTACCCTAAATGTCTACTTATAGAATATTGCACGGAAAAAGCTAACCTCACTATTGACATGAGAGTATAAGAGATAGCAATAATCGTCGTGTACCTCGTCCTCATTTCTCACATATGAATTTCAGAACACAAGGGCACCAGTACCTGTTAAATATGAGGTGTGACGTCACTGTGATTTGGAATATATGCTTGTGAGGAAAATTGTCCAGCGAGTGGCGCATTCAGTGAAACGTCCAGAGGCCAAACAATCTTTGTTTATATTCACAGATCAAAAGAACCATTGAATTTTATGCGTTATCTAATGCACATAAGTGGAATCCTAGATTTTGCAGAAAATAATGGGGTATTTCATGTAAATTTAAGCCAGGTAACGCCTGAATCTAGCCTATTATATGAACAATTGCAAACATTGTTGTATGGCGCATGAAAGATAGCAAACAATTTCGTTGTATAAACCCCTATTGGCATAGAATTAATTGGAGGGGAATTTTACGCCCCTGTTATTTTTTTTTGTGTGTTTGTGTGCATTTTTTGTTTTGAAATCCGTAAAAAAATTTTAACCTTCATAGGATTTTTTCAATATAATGCCACGACTTCTTCCAAAAAAAATCATACATTCTGCAAAAAAACGTCATGTAAATTTAAGTGCCATGAGACCGATTTATGCTAGCGTTCTTTGGCACATAAGAATGAGTTCAGAGAGATGAGAAAATAAAGTCAATCAAACACGTCTTCTGTCGGCTTGCGTATGTCAGTTTCAGGAAACATAATTTGACACGGTATCTTTACATTAATTGTTATGTTATATATTCTCCGTGCGAGGAGTAACGATTATGATGTAGAAGGAGATGTTCGCTCATCACCACGAGGCACCAAGAGTGAACAACAATGTTTTTGGCTAGAATTAAAGATATGAAGAGAAAGTTTTGATAGTTCCGCTAGTGTGCGGCAGGCTTGGAAACATAGCAGATGTTTTTTTTTTAGGAAAATTGAGCGAAAAGGGCATGTGTACAGTGGTACTCGAACCAACGACATTTTTGCCTAACATCCCACCTAACAACCAACCCCGCAGTGGGATGTTAGGCAAAAATGTCGTTGGTTCGAGTACCACTGTACACATGCCCTTTTCGCTCAATTTTCCTAAAAAAAAAAACATCTGCTATGTTTCCAAGCCTGCCGCACACTAGCGGAACTATCAAAACTTTCTCTTCATATCTTTAATTCTAGCCAAAAACATTGTTGTTCACTCTTGGTGCCTCGTGGTGATGAGCGAACATCTCCTTCTACATCACGGTATCTTTGATAACGTTTCCCGACTTTTTACAAACAAGAATTACGTCTCGTTTAAAATTTATAATGTTTAAGTGGGTAGAATAAGATTGTGTTCGCTGCCAGCGCACGTTATTGATTCACATGACCGAACTCGTTGGCCCTACCGTCCAAAGCATGTTTGTCGAAGACAGTAAGGGTGGATTATAGACACTGTATAAAAGGAGTGTATCGAAAATAAGCTATCCACAAACTTTCTTTCAAATTATGTTGAAAACCGATATTTTATTCATACAAAAAATTGATCCTTTATTGTACGAGGTTAAACTGGAACATAATGAAGACCGGATGAAATTTAAGTTATTCCTTCACGAATTTTCGAACTTTGGATCGAATGCTCTTCATCAAGTTCCGGACAAGTGTTGCATCGCATTTTTTGGACGCTTGAGCCCAAATTTTTTTGAACTCCTGCATGTTCCCAGCTGCCTTACCAGTCTTCTTGAAGACCCTCTCCACGATTGCCCAGTAACGTTCGATGGGTCGAAGCTGAGGGCAATTTGGTGGATTGATAATTTTCTCAACCAAATCTATACCCTTTTCCGCAAGCCAATTGAGAGTGGTTTTGGCAAAGTGAGCCGACGCTAAATCTGGCCTAAACAGTGGAGGTGTACTATGCTTCTTATATCAAGGCAACAATCTCTTCTGGAGACACTCAGATCGATAAATTTCCGCATTTATTGTTCCGGTAGTGTAAAAAATGGTTGACTTCAAACCACAGGATCATATTGTTTGCCACACCAGTACCTTTCGACCGAATTTCTCCACTTGAATCGACCTGTCCGCATCGCTCACATCCTCCCCAACGACGGCAGTAAAGTATTGTAGACCTGGAAGGGTTTTTGAGTCCTCCTTTACATAGGCCTCATCGTCCATCAAAACGCATGCATCCGGACGCTGCAAAAGACGCGAATACAATTTCCGGGCCCTTGTTGCTGCTCGCTTCTTCTGTTCTGCACTTTGTTTCGAGATTTTCTGCTTCTTGTAGGTCTTCAGGTGGTTTCACCTCTTGATACGCTGGATCATTCCGACACTTGTTCTTGGTTTTTTGGCCAAATCACGTATTGACATCGATTTGTTCTTTATGATTAGAGATACCACTTTCTGCTGCAGTTTCGGGTTGCAAGAACCGGGTTTCTGCCTCTTCCTGGTAGCTCATCCAAAGAATGGTGTTCTCCAAACTTATTAATAATGGTTTTAACACTCGCATGATGAATTCCAAACCGCTTCGCCAATTTTTGCATAGTATTACCCTTCTCACTTAGCCATGTGTCCAGAACCTTAAGTTTCACTTCCTTTTCAATACGCGACATTTTGAAAACGCAGAATTTGAACCGCACAAACAAGTAAACAAAAGAGAGCTAACAGTCAAACGCACAGCATGCACCCAAGTAGCACAACTTGTTTCAATGAAGAATTAAAATCGCTCTTGAAACAAATTAGGGACAATTTTGTTTGGCTACGTACCTCACAATTATACACAACAGCAACGCAAAAAGCGCAAGGGTGGAGCCTATTTGCAACTTGACATTGTATCTACAGAGTTGCAATAGCATTTTGTTAAACTTTCAAGTATTGTAAATTGCGTTGCAAGAAAGAGAAATGATACCGATGTTTAAATGAATGCAAGGATAACTTTTTTTTAATGAATATTGTTATCAACCAAACATTCGTCTAATGTTAAATAAAATGATCCGAAAATCGTATTGGAATAAGTTCATTTTTAAACGCTTTCAGATTTATGGTTCAATATTTTGTTCTACTACGAAAAATATAAAGGCCCTTGGATAAATCCTCGAGAATAGAGCATTGTTTCTGAACTTGAAAAAGAAAAAAATGTGTAAAATTATGTTTACATGTGGAAGAATCAGATTTTTGATTCATTCGAAGATCAATAAATCGTTTCAAGTTCATGTTAGGTTCAAATTGTGGAGGAATGAGTGAAATTTTAAAATCTCATTTTGTGTTGCAAAATTTTGGCAAATGGCTACCAGCTACACAACCGGCAAATACACTGCCGGCTAAAATAATTATGAATCCATTCCTAGCACGTGAAGTGCATCTATGATATTTATTTATGCAAACATCATTAAATTGTAGATATCTGGACAATAGCGACAGTAGTAGTTTGATAGTGAGTTTTCTTTGTCGACCCTTACCTGGATTACTTAAAAATTTAAAAAAATACTTAATTCCACATAAATAAATAATAATAAATAGGTGCTTCTTTGTTCAAAGGATATACATAACGTACAAAAAGGGGATACTTGACTGGCAATGTATTCAATCCGTTGGAACAAAGAATTAGAATAATTCAGAAGCTATGTTCTTTTAAATTAACCAATTGTTAATTGAGTGGGAATATTGTTAAGAGGTTCAGATGAAATAATAAAATAAAATCCTAGTATTGCTAACTCTTCCATGTATTCGAGGTCAGGATTGCTCGCAATTTGATTATCCATAATTTTTTGTCTAGATCAAACAAATTTAATTTCCAATGGTAGATACAACTGTTTCTAAGTGAAATTATATTAACATGGGTGGAAACTATCAGACCGTTCTAAACATGAATTTGTGTAGAACGTAGAGTGCAATCAATTGCAATTATTTAATAGCATTGTTTATGACAAAAACCACTATCCAGAAAAATTTAATCGTATGATTGCTCAAACGAGTTTATTAAGTTGATTCCTGTTATGAACCATGATAAGTTTAATAACTTTTTCTTAAAAGATGAACATTTGATTTTTATTGTTAGTTTAAGCATTTCATTTAAAGTTTTATTCGCTTAACTCAACACAACATTGCATGAAACAAATTTATACTGAGCAACTCTTAAACAACTTTATCATGATTATTTTCGCTTATGTTCAATCGAATGTTCAATATTCAAAACATTAGAATCTCTATTATACGGATATTGTTGCTTGGGCTTGGATTTAAATGAGTTATTTGAAAAATATACAATCAAGTACTGATACATTGAAAATTTTACCAAAGCTAACTAAACTTTACTATGTGATGAATAAATTAGGTTCTAGTTGTGAGCATAACAAATCAAAGTTTCATCAAAATTGTGTCAACGGATTTCTTGTGAAATCATTGATTCTGTTTCTACGTAAATAGTTGACAGAATTAATTCAAAAACAGCTTATGTTCATAACGCACAACTAGTAATCTCACAAATGTTTATTTAGTTTGGGAAGATAATATATTTTAGCTTTACGTAGGTAGATATTTTATTGAAATTAATTAGTAAGGACAACTGAAAATGCAAATTTTATGCTTTCAGTATTTGAGTGATCCTTGTTTAAAAGTTACATTGTAATAGCCACTACTAAGAAAATCATACCCTATAGAGGTTGCATAACGAACACTTCAAGCCATTTTCTATGTTAGGCCTATAAATTAACAACAACCTCTAGAAATCAACCCATACCTAATTTGATCAGATTATGAATTTATTATTATTTCTTTTATATTAAAACACATGTGGACGGTAGTGTGCGATTCATTCGGATATATTTCAATCGTTATCTCTGTGGTGATAAATGTGTAGTTTAAAGTTGCAAGAACGTGACATTATTCATTGATTTTATGTTGCGTTCTCATTAAGTTGCGCGTGTGGCTCAAAAAATGCGAAAATTTTAAGTATCACAACGCTTCATTGGAACAAAAGTGTAATTTATTTGTTATGTTGCACTGGAGGTCAAAATGACTTCATAATAAACATCACATACACTGGAAGAAATTATGTATGCAACATCATGATTACGTTTACTTAGCTGCAAGTTTACAAAGGCAAACATGTCTCGACTTACTCCAATGTTTGTTTTGAATGGTCTTGGCAAACCATTTGAGCAACACGAATGAGATATCTAGTATGTTGTAGACGTGAAATAAACTCTGCTGTAACAGAAAATGCTTTTTGTTACTGCAGATTTACTAAAATGAAACATGAAAACTAAGTGTTGAGCATTAAAGATGTTTTGTGTGCTACTTGGGCAGTGTTCAGAGCATAAAAAACCACCACAAAGACATGCGTACAACGCAAATGTATGTGGATAGCTTATATTCGCTACACTCCTTATAACAAATATATCCATGTAGAAGGAGATGTTCGCTCATCACCATAAGGCACCAAGAGTGCATATTAATGTTTTTTGCTAGAATGATAGATATGAAGAGAAAGTATTGAAAGTTCCGTCAGTGTACGGCAGGTAGGAAATCAAACAGATGTTTAAAAGTTGAGCAAAAGGGCATGTGTCCAGTGGTACTCGAACCATGGACGTCAACCTTTGCCTAACATCCCACTGCGGGGTAGGTAGTAGTACGGAACAAGTCCGCCACTTCAACAGGCAAAAATTGACGTATGGAAAGGCGCTCATAAAAAATATGAATTTTCATTGTGATGTAAATATTAGAGCATGTGAAATTGTATTTCATTCCACACGAAACAGCAACTTGCATGAAACAGTTCTAACAAAGAGGAACTTTTGCATACAACATTATCGATTACGTATCGAATGTCCCAGAACATTACACGATTTTGCCCAAGCTCGGTCCCAAGCTTAATCGTGCGCCCCTAATAATGAACTCACACGAACACCCTCTCAAATATTCTGTCAAAATAACACAGGAAATCAAAACAAAGGCGCAAATATGTACAGCAAGGTGCTGGCTTTAAGGTGAAATTCGAACCAAGGGGTTCTACAACAGTGATCCAATTTCAAACCACAAGTTGCATATTGATTGTTGGTACAACTGTATACCATCTATTTTTCTCACACGGAAATTTTACTCAATTTTCGTAAAAAGTGGATCTACTCAATTTTATGAGTGGATCAACTTTTTACGAAAATTGAAAAACATTTTCGTGAGAGAAAAAGAGATTGTATGTAACTGTAATGGTCACTGCCATTCGGTTATTGCAATTTCGTTAATTGCAACGTCTTTCAATTGCAAGTTCATTAATTGCAACGTGTTGCAATTAAAAAGCAATTAACTTTCATATGCAAACGTCAATCAGTATTCTGTCATTCACGATCTGTGGTTCACGATTTTTTGACAGTCGATTTGACGTTGTCAAATGTTGCAATGAGCGAATGCCATTCGCTCATTGCAATGTTAACATGTTGCAATGAACGAATGGTCACTCTATACTCAAAAGTTGAGCAAAATAAAACGGGATAGTGGAAGGATTTTGAAATGGAAATTAAAATAAACTTAGTTGGATTGGAAGTATGCCCAAACGGATTTTCTAGCTTATCGAGCAATTGATTATTAAAATGCAGAAAGTATTCAGAAAAATGAGTATTTTGACATGTCAAATAAACATGATTTCATTAATTTAAGCGTCCATTTTCTATAGCCGTG
This sequence comes from Aedes japonicus, assembly GCA_034211315.2. Classification (NCBI taxonomy): domain Eukaryota; kingdom Metazoa; phylum Arthropoda; class Insecta; order Diptera; family Culicidae; genus Aedes; species Aedes japonicus. Next base: position 53,147 of record JASCZW010007271.1, read on the forward strand.
CATAAGGTATTGCTTTGTTTAGTAGAATTTAATAAAGTAAATCCTTCTAAAATTGATAAAAATGCTTTGAGTGAGACAGAGAAGGGAATGATTGAAGGAGGAGGATCTCTAATGGGTTGGCTTGGGTTTTGTGCTACAGGAAGGCTTAATTTGGCATTCACATCTTGTAAGATGAACTCGAAGGACTTTATTGAGATTCTTAACAGCTGGCTAGTTCCATTTAAAGTAAAGTATCGTCGCAAAAAATCGGGTTTCAACAAGATAATGCCAGTATTCACACCAGTTCAGCTACAAAAATTAGCTCCTGTGGTAGCCAGCGCGTAGTCCGGATCTAAATCCAGTGGAAAACATCTGGGGAATCATTGTTCGACGGATCTACGTCAACAGTATTGCTTTTGCAGCAACAGTATTGCTGAGTTTAGAGTAGCAGTTTCAGAAGCGCAGGTGGATTCTGAAATGGAAATTTAAATGAACTTGGTTTGAAGTATGCCCAAAAGGATTTTATAGCTTATCGAGCGTGCTGGAGGACCAACTGATTATTAAACATTAAACAACATTAGTGCGGCTATAAAAAATAGCCACTTGATTTCCTGAATTTGAATCAATGAAGGATTTTCTATAGCATATTTTCAGTTCACGTTTGACTTTCATTTTTAAACAAATCTATATAACACATATTGCAAGGAGAAATGAAGTTTTATAGCCGGTTTACAAGTTACACCATAAACGGGTGTGCGGCTATAGAAACTATCTGCTGTATATTATGGTGTGTTCCAATTATGGCCAATGAGATTCCATAGGCCATAACAGGAGCCTACCATAATAGGAACGTATAACCAAAACTGGTACATTCACCACTACAAAATTTAATTGTAGAAGACATTCGTATGTTGCTTGAATCTAACAGAATCATTCACTTTTCCCCCCATAGGAATACCATCGCTTCCATCTGTTGCACCAACCGCACCCCGATACCCGCCCCATCCAGGACAACTTCGACACCAAGTCCACCATTCTGTGGCTGCTGTCCGGGGCCTTCGTCGTTTTCGGTGCCTTCAAGTTGATTCAGCTCATCCTGCGACATTCGGAACACCAGAGCGAAAAATGGCGCCTGGCCCAGCACGTGAGTATACACGACCAGGGAGATGTTGTACTGACTCCGGGGTCGCCCTCAAATGCGCCACCTTCGGCCAATTCGCAAGGATTCCTCTTTCCACCGAGCCACCCCTTCGGACAGCGACAATACACCCCAACGATAAGCTAATTAAGACATCCCTAAGCGTCTCACTGCGCTAATCATCGCATTCTAACCAAGCAGTCCCGTGCCGGGCAGGTACCGGCTCGCGTCCCAGTGCTTTCGATGTGTGACGTCGTTACCCGTCCCGCGAGACCTAAACTGGAGCACAAAACCAACAACCCCCCTGCTGCCAGCCTGCCACCATTCATCTCTGTCATCGTCCTGGCCGTCGTTGTTTAATGTTAATGATGTTTCGTTTTTTTTTTTCGACTCTGTTAATGCTATTTATTTAAACTTTAGATGAAACTTTTTACCGAGCCTTTTTCTCCACTTCCCACTCACAGTCCATTTCATCGTTTGCAAGTGCAATGTCTTCCTGCTGCATCATCAACACAGTTTCCAACCTAATCCAACTAGTGACAGCAGCAAATTCGACGGTTCTGAAAAGATTCCCAGCTTTTTTCGTGCTTCCCAACTATTCATCTGTATGTTCTTTGTGCATGTCTGGGTATGTGAATGAAGTTGTTTTCGCCCGGAAGAACTGCTAGGTAGGTTTTTCCTGCGCTTCGTCGTTATTTTTGTACGCGGTACGGAAAAGGGGCAAAAAAAAGCCCGGAACATTCTCGCCGCCCTAGAAGCGTATTTCCTCTTCGTTCGGGGAAAAATCCTACGGAGGAAAGTTTGCCCGAAAATTTTCTTCTCTCGAATTTAATTACTGCTAATAGTGTTTCCGGCTCGTACACGGCAAAGCGATGCTATCCGGGAGAAGGTGTTAGTCTGTGAAATGAATTCAAAGCACCGACTGGCTTAGTTCCCTTAGTTAATTGCGACTGGAATTCAGCATGCTGTTATGAACATATGAACTTATTGATTCAGTACAATTAAAGAATTGTATTTGTTAATGTTGGTTCACTAACACATAAGGCAGCGTGGCCGAGCGGTCTAAGGCGCTGGTTTTAGGCACCAGTCAGAAATGGCGTGGGTTCGAATCCCACCGCTGTCAAGTGTTTTTTTGTGTAAGGCTTCTTTGATTATATCTGTCGATTAAATTGGAATGATTATTGAAAATAATTTATGATAAGAAATCTTATTATCAAATTTATCGGTCATTATATAACGGTCTCCTTGGAATTTAATCCTTGTACAGGGGATAATCAAAAAGGAGAAGACTAGTGAAATTTTGTGCAGATTCAAAGTGATACGTTCGGTGAATAATTAACCGATTTTGATGAAACTACAAGCGTTCGACGGGAAATTTATTCAAGTTTCAGCATGTTTAATCAAAATTTGATTTGACTTCCGGGCACCGGAGATAGCACGGATACTTTATGGTTATGTCAAATGTGCTAATTTTCTGCAGCTCGTTATTTTTTATGTAACTGGATAATCGGAAATATTATATTTTTCTCAGAAACTAGAATTCATAACAAGTCTGTCAGTGGTTAGAGATATGGCTATTACCGAGATATGGCCATTTCCGTAAAATGTAGTTTTTTACCCTATTGCCTGACACATCTTATGTTGAAAAACTCCTTTTAATTTATCTGTAACTCTGCGTACCTTAACCAAATTAGATGCAACTTTTTCCATACGATTACAAATTTATCCTAGTTTTTGGAAGAGTAGCGGACATTTCGTTATTTTCCGTAGTTCCGGATTCATTATCGGGAATCGTGAAGGAAGTACCCTACCAGTGTAATGGCCAGAGTTAGAACTGTATCAAACCTGGCTTGCGACATATCAAATTTCATGATTTTACAAACCAATACCACTGGTAGTCAACCTGAGAGTATTCTTTCATTGGCCACACCTGGTGACGTTCCGGATTCCGGTTCCCCCAGGAAGTAGCCAGATTTCGAATGATGTCATATCCTGGCTTGCGACACATCAAACTTCATGATTTTACAAAACAATACCGCTGGTGGTCAATCTGAGAGTATTCGGTCACATGGCCACACTGTGACGTTCCGGATTCCGGGTTCCCCAGGGAAGTAGCCAGATTTCGAATGATGTCATATCCTGGCTTGCGACACATCAAACTTCATGATTTTACAAAACAATACCGCTGGTGGTCAACCTGAGAGTATTCGGTCACATTGGCCACACCTGGTGACGTTGTGGATTCCGGGTTCCCCCGGGGAATTGGCGAGATATAGAACGATTCCAAACTATGGATTGCGACACATCAAACTTCATGATTTTACAAATCAAGATTACTGGCGCTCAACCTGAGAGTTTTCGGTCACATTGGTCAGACCTGGTGACGCTCCGGGATCCGGGTTCCCCCAGAGAAGTGGCTGGATTTAGAACGATGTCCAACCTGGCTAGCAACACATCAAACTTCATGATTTTACAAACCAATACCACTGGTGGCGAATCTGAGGTTTCTATTGTGGGCATCAGGATTCAATGGCAAATTATTCAAACATAGTTTCGAAAATATATAAAAGTTCGGATATGCTAACATTAATTCAGTTATTTTGATTAGACAGATCGTTTCAAAGGAAAATCGTGTTTAATAAGGCGTGGGTCCACCATTCGCATTCAGAACGGCTAAGATACGCCTAGGGATGGAATCGTACAATTTTCGGATTGTTTCGATAGGTATTATATACCACTCATCGATCAAAACCTTCTCTAACGCTTTTAGAGACCATGGTGGTGGAAATACACTTCTCACGCGTGCTTCTAATGTAGACCAAAGTGGCTCGATAATGTTGAGGTCTGGTGACTGTGCTGGCCAATCAAGGTGATGAAAGTCTGTGTCATGCTCTTCGTACCACGCCTTTATGATTTGAGCAGTGTGGATTGGAGCGTTGTCATCTTGGAAGATTCCTCTGCCATCAGGAAAGATGGTCTTCATCATTGGCAGCACCTGTTGGGCAATTGTGTTATTTTAAGTATATTGTGAAGGTTTTCTAAAAAATACCTGGTCATCCAATATTTCTTGAAAATCTTTGGCCTTTATTTTTCCCTTCATAGCAACTAAAGGCCCAAGAGAATGCCACGATATTGCACCCCATACCATAACTGACCCCCCGCCATGTTTAACAGTTGGCAGAAGGCAACCAGGGTTGTAAGCTTCTCCAGGAGTACGCCATACGTACACTCGACCTGTAGTTGGAAACAAGGTAAAAGATGATTCGTCCGACCACACAACTTGGTTCCATTGATCTGGCGTCCATTCCTTATGATCCTTGCACCAGCGCTTCCTGTTTACCGCGTTTTGCGGTTTTATTAGCGGTTTAGAAATGGCCGCACGAGTGTAAAGATTCATGTCGTGCAGCTCCCTTCGGACAGTTGATGTGGAAACTGGTTCTTGCGGCGCATTATTCAAAGCAGCAGTTGCTTTAACAGCACTAATGCGTCTGTCTGCTTTGACTATGCACTTCAACGAACGTTGCTGCCGGTCATCCATCTTCTGCTTCCGTCCACAGCTACTTTTATCAGGCGTTATTTTTCCATGTTTTTTATATTCCGACATTATCCGGCAAACTGTGGCCCTGGCAACACCAACCAGTTTGCATGTTTCAGCGATCGAAGCACCGGCTTCTCGAGCACCGACTATACGGCCCCGTTGAAATTCCGTAAGCTCTAATGGCATTTCGAACTGCACACTTCAGCACTTAACCTTGATTTGTCCCATGCGCAAGCACTCAATCCTGTCACCTTATGTCTTCTTCTATGCAAACATGTACACGGATAAAAAATAATACCCAATTTGAGTTCTATTCCGCCAGGTCGATGGTTCCGTACGCCAAATTAATTTTGAGTGATTTTTCAATTAATTTTGAGTTATTAATTTTGAGTTATTTTTAGTTTAGGTATTGTTTTGTAATATAATGAAGTTTGATGTGTCGCAATCCATAGTTTGGAATCGTTCTATATCTCGCCAATTCCCCGGGGGAACCCGGAATCCGCAACGTCACCAGGTGTGGCCAATGTGAAAGAATACTCTCAGGTTGACTACCAGTGGTATTGGTTTGTAAAATCATGAAATTTGATATGTCGCAAGCCAGGTTTGATACAGTTCTAACTCTGGCCATTACACTGGTAGGGTACTTCCTTCACGATTCCCGATAATGAATCCGGAACTACGGAAAATAACGAAATGTCCGCTACTCTTCCAAAAACTAGGATAAATTTGTAATCGTATGGAAAAAGTTGCATCTAATTTGGTTAAGGGTACGCAGAGTTACAGATAAATTAAAAAGGAGTTTTTCAACATAAGAAGTGTCAGGAAATTGGGTAAAAAACTACATTTTACGGAAATGGCCATATCTCGGTAATGGCCATATTTTTAACCACTGACAGACTTGTTATGAATTCTAGTTTCTGAGAAAAATATAATATTTTCGATTTTCAAGTAACATAAAAAATAACGAGCTGCAAAAAATTAGCACATTTTACATAACCTCAAAGTATTCGTGATATCTCTGGTGTCCGGAAGTCAAATCAAATTTTGATTAAACATGCTAAGACTAGAATAAATTTTCCGTCGAACGCTTGTAGTTTCATCAAAATCGGTTAACTATTCACCGAACTGTATCACTTTGAATCTGGACAAAATTTTACTAGTCTTCTCCTTTTTGATCATCCCCTGTATATTCATCCATCCATGATTCTGAGGCATGGTCGAAATGGAAGTAATTGATTATGGTGCCAAAATATGGGTTTTTATCGACATAGAAAAGCATTGTCCACTAAAAATCCATACACTGGAAATACACTTTAGTTCATTCTACGAAACGCATCGCTTGACTCACCAATCTATTCGTTGTTATGTGCCACGAAATTGAATTGTATTATTCAAGAAGCTGGATAGGTATTCAATACCAATTACTCTGCAACAGAACAAATGTTGATCTGTTTTATCGACTTGAAATAAAATTCTTGTTATGCCAGACCACGGTGAGGGGGTTATTCTTCCAATATTTTTGAGCTGGGAACTTATTCTATCATATTCGGAAGAGCTGGTTCTGCAGTCGTGGTTGATCGTACTAGTCTTTAATAATGTAACTAGAAATGAGAGGCAAAATTAGTATCTGTCAAGATAAGCAAAGGTAGTTGGAATTGCATGAAAAATAATAATTTTTCTTCTCATTTCTAGTTACAGGTATTCCACTAAACAGCTCAAACCCACTTATATTCTTTAATAATGACTTCTGAGAAGTAGCATGATATATGAAGATGAATTCACGGCTTTCGACTCGAAGTCGGAGACGCTTTTTCTTTTATATGGATTTTAACAAATAATTTTAGCCCCCCTCACCGGCAACATCGAGATGTGCGGAAACGATAGAAGAGGAGCAGTGATTGGCTGGTCCGCACAAAATTCATTTCGTACATTGTTTGAATAAGGTGAAATGAAGGCATTATGCATTATGAAGGCAAATTCTTACAATTTATGAAACAGATGATTTGTAAACGAAAAATATGTTAACGTTCCGCGGGCATTAAAAACAACTGACACATAAGACACATTAGAGTTAACATTTGCCCGGATTTCAACAATTTCCAAAATTGAAAAAAAATGATGATGATGATGATGTGAACTACCATCTAATGTAGCAAAGCAACTTCCGATAGCACTGGTCTGTTTTAATTAAACGACTCAATCAAGGTTGTATTGTGGTAAATGTTTCATCATGTTCCTGTATGAAGGGCCAAAAACGTATTGTGGGCCCGTAAGCAGATACACTCAAAGCTACAGGGGTCAAGAGAGAATCTCCTTCCAGACCACAAGTTCGCATAAACCACACCATAACACGAGCCTTCTGCGCGCTTTACGTAAAAAGTCACATTAGATGGGAAGAAGAGGCCTCGCCCTTTATTCACGGAAATGTTAACAACAGAAAGTTGGCAGTCCCACTCTTCCTATCCAAATCGCTTCAATCGAGTACTCTGATGGTCCCTCCCAAAATTCAGAGAAATTAATATGATTTTCTTACCTTGATTTTGAAATCATCTTACCATGAAGCTTGTTTGGCCAAAAGTAAAATTGGTAACGGTTCCTCGTTCCTCACTTACTGTTTCAACCTTCCTTTGATGTAAGGTCCATATTATCGTCTCGGTGTTTCTGCTTTTGAAGAGCTGACTTTGATAGCGCATATCGCGACTCAAAATTTGTCACAAGACACCTCTCACGGACATGGGATAGAGAAGAGAACAGAAGAAAAGAGAGAATTATTACCTTTTAACATGCTATGCTCATGTGAGATTTTCATGGTGATTTTCTCACAACGGCAGATCAGAATGGATCGACGGATGCATATGAGAGATCATTTCCGATGAGGTTCCACTCGTTTTCTCAGAAGACAAGAGACATTTTACTACTTGCTACATTTGGGAATATCAGGACAATAATCCCCCATCGCATCTTCAAGTGGTCATTACAAGCTATCCATTTGGTTCAGGCATTTTTGAACGTTTATGTGTCTTTAAACATGAAATCTGCCGCGACCAAGCTGGCAAAACGCGCCCATACCTCTTTCTGGACCGAAGCGCAGGGCTTTCAAAAATTATAAAATTTCAACCAAAATACAATGTTTATACCCTATTTGAAAGGTTTGTAGTCTCAGAAACGCATTGGCGGTAGAAAAATACTGGTTTCAGCAACATTGGCAACTGGAAAAGTGCTACAAAGGGAAGGAAGTTTGGATTTCGATGTGTGAACAGAATTGCATACAAAATATTTCAGACTTGTTGTAGTAAGTTGGCGTCTTTATCAAAGTTTCTCAGTATGAAATTTGTCGTCTTTAAAGATTATCAAATTAGTTCCAGAAGCCAAAGAGATGGCGCCGCAGTAAATCTTTGCAAAATGAACCTCTAGAGAGTTGTCGTTTTCTGCAAAGTTTCTTAGACTGTCATTTGTCATCTTTAGACAACATCATATTAGTTCATGATCTTGTCGGAGTCCATTTTTTTGTCAAATGAGGCTCTAGAGAGTTGCCATCTTGGACAAAGTTTCTCATTGTGACATTGGTCGTCTTGTGAGATTATCATATTAGGTCCAGCTCTTTCAGCAGCGATGGAGTTGTAGTATATGTTTGGCAAATGAACCTTAAGAGAGTAGTCGCCTTTTCACAGTTTTTCGGTATGTCATTTGTCGTCTTTTGTCATTATCATGTTATCAGTTTTTGCCACAGAGATGGCGCTACAGTTTTTCTATGCTTGATGAAGCTCTAGAAGGTAGCCTTCTTCTGCTAAGTAGTTCAGCATATAAAATGCTCTCATTTGGCGTTATCAGATTAGTTCTAGATTGTGTCGCTGGAGATTGCGCTGTAGTCTATTTTTGTCAAATGAAGATCTAGAGAATGGCTGTCTGCGGTAAAGTTTTTCTGTAAAATGCAGTCATTTTATGTTGTCAGATTAGTCAAATCGTCCCAATAATGGTGGTGCTTAACTGTATCTTTGCTGAATTGTGCTCTAGAGATCTGCATTTTCTGGCAAAATTATTGAATATTTCAAAGACCTTTCTCGTCAGATACATCACTCATTTTTGACGTAGGACTACGTCTTTGTTTTTGTACTGGGATACAATTTAGAAAAAATTGCTTTGCGACCGTCACGAAAAGTCTTCAGATTTTAAGCGTAATATCCTAGTCAATTCTCAAAAGATTTCCAAAATTTGTGTACCAATCGATCGGAAATATTTCTACGCATCAACTTCAATAGGGAACAATGTTGATCTTGGGCCATACACTATTGAAAATTCATAAATGTTAAGCTTATCTTAAAAAGTATATTAACCCCTTCATGCCTAAGGGATCATATGTGACCCTTTAAGAAAAATAGCTGTAGAAAATTACAGACTGAATAAAAGTGTACACTGTCTTCGGCAAATGTGTTTTACATAAATGTTTCTGTCGGTAAAATATATAAATTATATGAGTTTATGGCCTAATTGACGACCTACATCCTGAATATGAAGAATTATTAATTTATAGGCTTATTAATAGTATGAAGTATTGCTTTAGAATATGGTACAAATGCACACGTATTACACAATTTTTAGTGATAAACATTACATATATTTGCATCACTATGGGATGTTCTAGGTTATCCTAAAAGCACATGAGTTCAGAACTTCAGATCTATAGCTGTAACAGTAGATTTTAGGTCTATATAAGATTATGATTTGTATAGAAACTTATTAAAAGAACCTTTTGGAAGGCCAACAGTCATTATTTGATATTTTTGTGATGTTCTATGTCATCAAAACTGTCCTGTTGTTCAGAACTTAAGATCTACAGTACTAACTACAGATTTTTGAGCTATACAAAGTAACGTTACGCGTTCATCAATATTCAGAGAATATTTTAGAACGTAAACAAACATTACGAGATAAACTGGGAAACTCGGGGTCATCCAAACTGTCCTTGAGTTCAGACCATAAATCTACAGTTGTAACAGTAGGTTTTAGGAGTATGCAAAGGAACAATATGTATTTGACAATAATTAATTATTGAATCAGTGAATGTCTACTTTCACAGTGAAGTCTTTTTGGATAAGTCCAAGCAGTCATTATCTTTTTTGTTAACTTTGCGATCCTCTAGGTCATCAACACTGTCCTTGTGTTTAGAACATAAGGTTTACAGTTGTAACAGTAATTTTTGGGCAATACAAAGTTACAATAAATGTTTAAACATATTCAGTTAATATTCTTAGAGGTTAACAAACATTATAAAGCAATATGACATGTTCTGGGTCATCCAAACTATCCTTGAGATCAGAACATAGAACCTACAGTTGCAGCAACAACGTTCTGGGGTATGCAAAGCTACGCGGTGTATTGAAATACATTCTTTGAATGTCTTGGAAGACCAACAGACATTGTGAGATAGTCTTCTAGGATATTCAAACTATCCTTGAATTCAAAAATAAAAACCTACACCTATAGCTGTAGCTTTATGGACCAAACAAAGTAACAGTATGTATTTGACCAATTTAAGTGAGTCTTTTGGAAAGTAATCATATCTTGGGATGTTCTAGGTCACCAAAACTGCCCTTGAGTTCAGCCATTAGGATCTATAGTCGTAACATTAGCTAAAAAAAACTATGAAACGTCCAAATACACCATAAGATAATCTTGTTGGTTTAGATCATTCAAAACTGAAGGTCTACAAATGTATGCTATTTCCCGAAAGTGTGAGCTGTTCAGTAAAATAACTGTAACTAGAAAATGAGCAGAAAGATTAGTTATTTCTGTATAATTCCAACTACTTTTATTGCTTATCTTGACATTATCAAGATAATCAATAAAGGTAGTTGGAATTAAATGGATGTTACGAATCTTTCTTCTCATTTTCTAGTTGAAGTAAAATTAGTTTGTTTGGCATGAATTTTCCAAGATTATCTCATAATGTCTGTTGGTCTTCCAGGGCATTCATTGAATGTGTTTGACTGTTGACTGTTACAACTGTTGATCTTAAGTTCTGAACTCAAGGACATTTTGGACAACCTACACATCTCAAAAAGATATGTCCTACTTTTTTCAATCATTTTTATGATATTGAGCACCAATTTAATCAGAACACCAAATTGCTTGCATAAAAACACTTGGAAAATATTAGGCCTGAAAGGATTCATTCTAAGAATAATGTTTTGTACAATCTGAATGGCTTACATTTAGTTGTGTATTTCTACGTCATCATTTTGAACAACCCAATGGGGCTGTACATTGAAATTTTTATATTTTTCTTTGAAGAACAACAAATTTCTAACACCGTTGACGCTTATTTCTTTTTATCTATGCGTTCCTTATTCTGTTTCGAATTTATGAAAACTGGAATTTGTTCCACACTTGGCTCCAAAAAGTCCCCTCAGGCGAATGTAAAGCTTCTAAACAACCCTACGAAATGAACACTCAATGTCACGCAAATGTTTATATGGTGTTCTTTCCGTAGGATTGTACAAAGAACCTTATAAAGGCTGTCCACGTTAGAATTGCAACACTAATTAATAGCTGTAACTCTTAACCAAGTTTACAAATATCATTTAAAATTTTAGGAAAAGAGCCTTTAACTATTCACAAACCGTGAAAATTTTTATGAAGCTTTATGAGACCTTTCACCTGAGTTACAGTCAATAAAAAAACACATGTTGTCTTAAAAAGTTTGTACTCTCATTCCATGTTGAAACTCATTTCTGGGATTTTTAAACTTCTACATGTACTACAAATTCCTGTTTTTTTTTGGACTTAAAAACATTGAGGTTACAAAATTTCGAATTGTAATTTCTGACATCGGAACAAGATTTTTCAATGCACCATTCGCTTAGCAAAATAAACTGGTTTGGTGTATTGATTGTAATCAAATTTACAGCAAAATGTAATCCTTAAACTGTCGTTAGCTCTTAAGTTTTTTTTTTCACAATGTGTGGAATTGAAATAAACCGAAGGAATCGAAATAAGTAAGTGCGTCAAATACCCAGGTAACCAATAAGCAGTTCCAAAGGGTCTTTACGGCAGCCTATCAAGCAATTAAGTCGCCTTAAATGCAACATAAATGCCACTTTTGGCCCAATATACGGCTGCTTTACTGCAATGCTATGATAATGCTTCATTAATGCTATTTTGCATGCGAAATGCTGATGACAGGCTACAAGCATTTAAATAACATTTGAAATACAACTTTGCATTAGATAGCATCCAAGATGCTGATATAATGCTAATATAAAGCTGGTAGCATCTGCAATGCAGATTTAGAGTTGTTTTACTGCATATGCTAATGCTTATTGGTTACCTGGGTAAAATCGACATATCTTCTTCAAAATATATTGAATATTTACCTGGTACCTTTTCTATGTACTCTAATTTCTAATATCGTAAAGTTTTCCAATTATTACTTAAGATAACTTTGCTGCTATATCTGGAACTAAAGGGTGTTCCGATCAAAATTTGGTCAAACAGTAATGTGTGTGAGTCGATTAAAGTTTTTATTAATAAGTCAAATTCTTTTTCTATTTCAAGCTCAGTTAATACAGAATACACGAGAAATATTCAGCCATGCTTCTTTTTTACCGAATGCGAATTGCCGGGACTTTCGTTAAACAGCTGCCATACGATTTTGTTTAATCTCCTTGTCCACTTTATTCGTCGCAGATCGCCAGTTTGCCTTGAACTGTTTCTCGCTCACAATAGCTTTTTGAGTCTTCTTAAGGTTCCGCTTGACGATGGCCCAATATTGTTAGATTGAGCGAAGCTCTGGCGTGTTGGAAAATTTATTGTCCTTGAGCATCACTTGAACGTTGTTGGGAGCATACCACTCCATGGCCTTTTTTCCGTAATGGCAAGAAGCCAAATCTGGCCAAAATAGAACGGAACAATTGTGTCGCTTCACGGAAGGTATTAGAAGTTTTTTTAGGCACTCGTTCAGATAAATTTCCTGGTTAACGGTTCCGGTCGCAATGTAAACGTTGCTCTTCAAGTCACAGGTACAGATGGCCTGCCACACCAGATATTTCTTCACGAATTTGACAGTTTAATGTGCTTGAAAATATCTGTCATCTTTCCCCGTACGGTTGCCGTCTTAATTCCTGTTCAGGAAGCTGTTTAAAGTCTGCTTTGACGTAAGTTTCATTGTCCTGTACCACGCAATTAAATTTCGTCAGCATTGTCGTGTATAACTTTCGCGATCGTGCTTTGGCCGACGTGTTTTGTTTATTGTCGCGATTTGGAGTCACCACTTTCTTGTTAGTCAGCTCGTTTTTTAGCTCTTTTTAGCAGCCAAGCTCGTTTTTTAGCTCTTTGCGACATATCGGAAGGAGAGGTTGGGGTTCCGCTCGAAACAACTGGCAACTCTTTTTGTCGGCGCTGTGGCCTCCGGCTTTCGATTTCTCACCAATACAGCTTTCCTGGCTGTCAACAAACTTTCACCGAACACTTTTCATACGTAGGTAACAGTTGATTTAGCCACTTTCAACAATTTCGCCAACTTGGCGTGAGTGTAGTTCGAATTTTGGCCATGCACGTGCAAAATTTTGATGCGTTGCTTCTCTTCGACGATATTTTGATAACTGAATCGCAATATCAAAATGAAGGCATGGTACTACACGCACACATCTTCAAAATGAAGGGTGTGCAAAATTGTTTAATGCACGATGAAAGGAAAGGCATCAAGTTTAAGTCGAACAAATTTTGATCGAAGCACCCTTTAATCTGATAACGCATCTGATTTTTTTTAATTATCTTACAGATTGGACCGGGGGTCTTCGATTTTCATGAAATTTGGTCCACAGTTAGAGTTTGTGGGCTTAAAAATCTAAAATATTCAGGGTTGCCTGTTTTCCGGAAAAACTCCTATTGAAATTTTTCGATTATAACAAAATCAAAAATTTTAAAAAAACGTATCTCAAGAACGGAGCATCATAGAACAAAGTTCTTCTGAAATCAATTACCAAAAATTCATGGTTGAAGAAAATTTAAGAGAGAAATCGGAAAAACTATGACCTCAATCATAAAAAAATTTAAAAAAATTCAAATAGTGAAAATTTGGCGTCTGTTTTTTGCTCTCGTGGTTTGTTTGAAAACTTAAAAACATTCATCCACACTCCAATTTAAATTTTCTGATTGTAAAATCATCAATTTAAAAGATTCTTAACTCAAGAACAGAACATTGTAAAACAATTTTTTTTTCCTATATTATAATTAAATTTTCTCAAAAGCCTGAAAAAAAAAATCCCTCAATAATTTTCACTGTTAAGGAAAATTAAAAAAAAAAGTCGGAAAACCAATGAAATTATGGAAAAGAAATACAATAAATTTATTTTGTGAATCATCTCATAAGCTTCTAGTGGTAGAAATGGAGAGATGAAATTATTTTTAATTCTCGTGTAATGTTTGAAAAACTGCCTCGTGTACCAACAATGAAAAAGATGACAGTTTTCAGAGTTTTATTTCTTAATTTTTCAAACGTAACTCGAGAACAACAGAGAAGTAATTCCCAAATTTTGACCATTTGAAGCTTAGGATCTGTTAGACAAGAACGTATCTTTTTTTGCAAATTTTCCATGATATAAGTCATACTTTTCCTGACTTTCTTAGCAGTTTTCCTCCACGGTGAATATTTTTGTGAATATTTTTTTCAAATAAATATTTTTTTCAGATTTTTGAAAAAATTTCCTTACAATTTGGGAAAAAAAACATTGTTCTAGGATGCTCCGTTCTTGAGTTATGGATTATTGAAATTGATGATTTTGTGAAAAACCGAGAATTTCAATGGAAGTCTCCCAAGAAAACTGGCAACCCTGAATTTTTTAAATAATTTTTGTTCATAAATTCATAGAATCTATTTATGGACATAATTTCATGAAAGTCTGATACCCTTCGGCTCAATTTGTACGATAATGAGAAAAAAATACAACCCCATCAGATAACAGCATTTCAAGATACTGATAAACTTGGCCGAATACGGTAGCTCCCTAAAGCATTATTTGGCAAAGATAGATTGCAGCTCCATCTCTGCAGCAAGATCCTGAACCAAAGAGAACTGACATCTAACTTGGATTTGAAAAGCGTGTAAGAAATTTTACTATCACTTCAGACAGACAACACAAGTAGCAACATCATGGTGGCCCTGCTATCGCAAAACTCGTAATTTAATGTAAGTGGTGAATATAAATACAGTAGGTTTCTGTGTTTGGCAACACATATTTTTTGGCTTCTTTGATTTTTAGGAAGTCCGCCTAATGCTTAAGGTAATTTTTTATTTTATTAGGATGTTTTTCAGGGATCCTTTTATCATGGTTGTCTAAATAGAACAAAATCAACTCTACGGAGATACACTGAGGGTTTTTTTTGCACGGGGGATACGTTCCACTTTTAGTATGGAACCGTGTAAAAAAAGACTAAATAGAGTTGATAAATTAACTTGCCTAAAAATTTTATATTGCTTCAATTTTTTGTGCATGCGTTACCTTTCCATGCAATGGTCAAAATACAGTTTTTAAAATTTTGAGTATTTACACCAAAAATTGTGAATTTTTTGAAAAACTGCCATATGATAATTTTTGGCCCAAAACGTAAAATGTGATTTGAATTAGGTCGATAAGTTGTTCCGTTCTAAAGTAATCGCCAAAAACAACCCGTGTAAAAAAAAACCGTCCAAAAAATAACCTTAGTGTACTTGGTTTATAAGGTCATGTTGCCCAAAACGTAAACCTACTGCATTTGAATTCACCACTGGCTAACGCAAAATGCTGTTTGTACGACGAAAGTGTTTTCAACAAGGTATTAACGTATTTGAATTCGTACACAGTTTCTTAAAGACATTTTGTTCTAACTAAGATGTGTGTTCTCTGTGCTGCAACTGATCTGATAATGTCAAAAGACGACAAATTACATACTGAGAGACTTTGCCGGATACGAAAACTCTGTAGGCTTCTTTTGAGAAAGATTGACTGCAATGCAATCTCTGTGACAAGATCTGGAACTGGACTACACATGACGTACTGAGAAACTTTATCCAAGACAGCTTCCCTCTAGAGCTTTATTTAGCAAAGATAGACTGCAGCGCCATATCTGAAGCAAAATCTGAAACTAGTCTGATAATCTTAAAATACAACAAATGATATACTGAGAAACTTTGATGAACACGGCAACTCTCTTAAGATTAATTTGACAAAGATAGACTGCAGTGCCATCTCTGTGGCACGATTTGGAACTAACATGATACTAATAATAATATAATAAGAACATGATAAAATTTAAAATCTTTTTTGAATCGCCAATCCTTATATCTCACGATTTTTTTTTCTGAAAATAATTCCCTAAAACGGAGATAACATCACATAAAAAAAATTGGGTTTACCTTCATCCGTAATAACAAAACTACCCATGCAGCATCAATCATAGTAACTCATGAGTCAGCCGACAAAATTTGACAGCTCTATCAATCGAACACTAACCGTGATAGCAAAAACAGTGAAGCAACTTCGTTCAGAAGTGTGCGCGTTCAAAGAACGGCACCCCACCGCGTCGAAAACGGACATCGTGCGGCAATTTGTGGATCGAAAGAAAGCCCGGTTCCGGACGGCCGACGACCCTGAGTGACAAGAAACTCCAAAGGATGCTGAAGAGGAAGACCGAGGGAAAAGTGGCTGGGAGGTTGGTTCAACCGGCCAAACAGTGAAAAAGTACCTGGCGAACATGAACATGCATGTCAGGAAGCAAAAGTCGCGTATACTGGTTTCGGAGCTGCAGGCAATGACGCAGCGGCAGCGGCTGAACAAGATGGACAACTCTATTTTCCCGGCGAATCGCGACGTGGCGGTGGTGAAGGAAGACGAGACCTATTTCACCCTGGATGGCAATGACTGGCAGGGCATTTCGTATTTTACTTCCCCCACAAAGGACGTGAGCTCAAAGGTGAAGGTCATTTCACACACCAAGTTCCCCAAGCAGGTGCTGCTGTGGCTGACAATCAGCGAGAAGGGGATTTAAAAGTCGCTCTTCTACCGCTACGGATTGGCCGTGAACGGGGAAATTTATAGTACAAAATGCCTACCGGAAGTTGCGCCGTTCATCAAGAAATACCATAAAGGCGAAGACGCAGTGTTCTGGCCGGATCTGGCGTCGGCCCACTGCTCGAAGCGATCGTTGGAGGAGATGGAGCGGCTGAATATCGATGTGATACCCAAGTCGGCGAACCCGCCCAACGTCCCTTAGCTGCGTCCGATCGAGAATTTCTGGGCCAACCTGAAGCCTAAGATCTACTCCAACAATTTTGTCGCGAAAACTGAGGAGGAATTGATAAATATAACGAAGAAAGAACTCAAAAACATGCCTACGCGCATTGTTTTGCAATAAAGCTCAAACAATTACCTTCTATGGGAAATATATCAAAAGCAATTATCTGTCACATCGTTTTCTTGAATACCATCCGAAAAAAAAGTCCATTTGTTTTAATGCAAACGTTAATGGCTTTTCGTATTAATTGGCGCATTCAAGTAATCAAATCAGTTTATACAAGTTACTCGCAATAAGAGAGTAACTTTCTTAATGCAGCCAGTATTTTGGAGATATTTTGAAAACACATTTGGCCCAGATGGAAGATTGCAGAATAATTAAAAGGTCAGAAGGGTTTAAAGTCACATAAATAAACAATTTTCGTGAGCCCATTACATTCAATTAACGTCGTTTGTTTCCGGGGTATCATAGTAGTGTCAGATTTATGTTCCCAAACTAAAAACCAAGGTGGCCCTGAAAATACAAGCAAAAAAACCAAAACAGATACATTCAGTCCCCGGGCTGACGACATTACAAAAAGGGTAATGGGTGCAAAAGTTTTCCGTTTTTCGGGCTCTGCACGTTTTTCTTCCGCCCAACTCGTTAATTTTCTATTCTTGCTGAATGTGTAAGTTCGTTCATTTAACTTCAGCTCGTGTGGAAGAGCGTGGGCCTGCTTGGCACGTCTTTCCCCAGGATTTGAACGGGCCACCACAAACAACGAACCGAACTTGAGCTCAAGTGAATTAGTGAAATTGGCAAAAGTGCAAAGGAGCCAAAGTGTATGAGTGTGGCACGATTTCGTCTCGCTCCGGGCTGAGTTATTGTGCGAAAATGAGAAAACGAAAACTTTACCATTAAATTGGTTTGCCACTTGGCTAGTAAAGCCATTAAGTGCAGACGGTTTAGC
Source organism: Aedes japonicus (assembly GCA_034211315.2). Classification (NCBI taxonomy): domain Eukaryota; kingdom Metazoa; phylum Arthropoda; class Insecta; order Diptera; family Culicidae; genus Aedes; species Aedes japonicus. The sequence goes on from JASCZW010007271.1 coordinate 71,021, forward strand.
TAATGAGGCCCAACGGGTGGTGGTAATTGGAGATTTCTGGCTTGCTTCCGCCACTTTTCCACTGCCTACCATCGGAAAAGGTTTATTCCACGGAAAAGGGTGTGATTCCTTATACTATACATAATAGCTGTCGATATGTTCTATATGGTTGGGTTTCCAATCAAGGGGAGTAATTAAAGGATTAGCGTCGAATCAAGTATTGAATAGGATAGGCTAATCTGTGTTTAAATTCCACTCGTAATATAGGGAAACAATAGTAACGCTTGACTCGTTCCATCTAAAATCTCAATGGATGACTTGAGCTTTTAGTGTACTGAAAAAAGGGGTTCAAAATATCTGATTATAAAATATTTCGAAAATCTAATCAGCAAATTGGAGTAAGATCAATATGTTGGTTGTGATTAAAAATAACACAACTAATACAATGTAATACAATATAAATACGCCAAGTCATAGCATTTTATATTCCAGCGATAGAAGAATTCGCGGTACACAGATAGAAGGAAACATTTAATTTTCTGTGGGATAATTCATTTAATTCTAAGCCAGATAACGCCTGAATCTATTCTGTTGTATGAAAGATCACAAAAATTGTTGTATGGTGCATGAAAGATTGCAAACAATTTGGTTGTTTACTCCTCCTTTGACGTGGAATTAAATGAGGAAAGATTTTACACGTCGTAAAAATTATTAATTTTTTTCTATGTACTTGATGTACCAACGTGAACTTTTCCAACAGTGCTAGAGACTATAACAAATTTACAGTACTGGTAAAAATAAAGTAACTTACGGCCTTCTCAAATGTCACCCCTGATTCCACGCTAACCCTATTCTGCGTTTTTGAACAAAGTTCGCTTTGGCTTGACAGCGTTGGCCTCATCAACAGTTGCAAAACACTTTGGGGACGCACCGAAGTTATAACGGGGCGAAGCTAGCGGGAAACTTTTTTCGCTTTTGAATTTTGATTTATTCTGTGCTTTTGCGGACAAACGAACAAACGGTAGGTTTCCGTTCCGGTAAAAGCAACGGCGGTGACTATGACGGGACCAATGGAATCCCCATGCAGACACGCACATATGAATTTGAAGAAGACCGGAAGCCAGTTCGATTCTGTTTTCGAACGTATGTGGGCTTTATGAGTTTATGAGAACGGTTAGGTACAGGATGTGGGAAAGGATACTTTATCAAGACATCCATGTGAAGATGGGAGATATCAACCAATTATTATTGTGTAGATATATCTAAAAGTCACATCAATACAACTATATAGGTTTAACAGAAGCTTGATCGACCAAAGCGTCGATTTTTGGATCAGACCATTATAGCAATAATGTTGAATAAATTTCCAATAACTTTCAAACTATTAGACCAATCGTGTGAAAGTCAAAGAAAAACTTGTTTGGATATCCTTGTGTGTTGAAACAAATATAGTTTTGTTGCTGAAACATCTCGAATAACTTATGAAAAGGGCGTGTTTCTCAGGTTTTTAGGCACTCATGAAATTAAATTCAAAATATCTCGAAAACGGTTACTGTTAAGGAGATCATTATTATCGGCATTTCAATCAGACATTTTGATGGAAAATCATGTTTAGCCATTAAAAAGTATTTGTAAAAAACTTCTTCATGAAAATCTTTAAAAAGTTGCTATAAGCAAAAATTAAAAAAAAAATTGTCCATGTCCTTACCATTGAAAAAATTGCTTTTTTATCCAAATTAAACAAATGAAATTTGAAAAAAATTAGATATAATTTATAGATGAAATTTGAATTTTTAGTTTTAACATTGATTTTGTCATGAGAACTTTTTTTTCAGTGTATACTTTTTTACATGGACAATTTGATTCTCTACCTTTTCTTTTTTGACTCTTTTACTGTAAAACAAACGATTTCCGAGTTACTGCTTTTCTAAAAATATGATATCAAAAAAACGAAAGCACCTCTCAAACGTTACTCTGAATCAAAACAACCGTTCCTCATGCTAAAATACTTATACTGTTATACCAACAATCAATATGCAACTAGCGATTTGAAATTGGTTCACTGTTGTAGTACCCCTTGGTCCGAAGTACACCTTGAAGCCAGCACCTTGTTATACACATTTGCGCCTTTGTTTTGATTTGCTGTGTTATTTTGACAGAATATTTGAGAGTGTGTTCGTGTGAGTTCATTATTAGGGGCGCATTATTAGGCTTGGAACCGAGCTTGGGACCGATGTTCTAGTACTGACTGAGCCAAGAAAAAACTCGTATTTGTATGGGACCTACTGGTCTTAGAGTTAGTCTATGGTTATACTGAATGCGTTCGCAAAGTATTGGCCAAATCTAAAATACTGATGTGGCGAGGAACCGGTCAAGACAGCAATGGGAAGGTGGCAGCTATTTACTAATCATTGTAAGAAGGACTCTGACTCTGTGTCAGCTGCTGGGCTTTCCAAGTTTGGGTGTCACTGAATAAATCACATGCTGCGTTGGCCTTGCAAAGAACATGTAGGCGTCATTTACTACACTGACAAATCGACACAAAATTTTCATTAGGGCCTAACTGACAAACGTAAACAATGGCTTCTTCCGTAAATTTCTCGTGGCACAAAAGCTACCCATGTAAGCCTCCAATTCTATCGGATAGGTGAACACTTCCTCTTCGAAATGATCGTGGTGGATTGATTAGGTGAGTTTTCAATAACGAGAAATTTAAGGAAGAAGCCATTGTTTACGTTTGTCAGTTAGGCCCTAATGAAAAATTTGTGTCGAAATGCGCTTCACCGAAAGAGCACGACACAAAAGAAGACGAAAAAGGTTTGTCTCAACGGACCCAACGATGGCCCACTATTGTCATTTGGTATACAAAAACTGAACTGATTCTGAATATGATGGTTCAGGTTGATAAAACTCATGAAAAAAAACAGTGTTGAGAGCTACAAGATACAGTTTAGTGCAGATTTTTGGAAATGTGCGCTGTAAAACAACTTTATTTTCTCGTAGCACAGCAGTGAATGTTTTATATTAATCAGTTCGTTTATTTGTTAGGCTCAGGCATGTGTAACACTTTGCGGAGCCGATATTCAATATTGTTATTAACATCATATGCACACTAGCTCCGCGTAGTGAGTGAATTCCAAAATATATGTGACTACCATCCGGAAAAACTTGGCCAATAGCACAAGTTTGCTGAAGAATACATTGTCTTAACTAGTAAGGCTTTCGAGATATAGCAAACACAAACTGGAAGATTATATGCACACTAGCACCGTATAGTGACTGAATTCCGAACTTGTGTGATCACCTCTAGGAAGAGCTTGGTCACTAGAACAAGTTTACTGAAGACTAATATGTCCTGAATGGTGAGGCTCTCGAGATATCCTAGGATGAAACCAATTACCCCTTATCTCAGCGCGTCCCAGCACTCATATTTAGTGAAAATTCCGTAAGCTGCAGGTATCAATCTTTACAGTTCCGGTTTTTACGGTCCTAATTAACCGAACAGACCGGTACCCGACTGTATCTATTAAATAACTGTTGAACAACATTGACCTTAGCTGAAAAAATCCACAGATTGAAATATGTGCAAAAAAGTGTATTGTGATCGATAGAGGCGCATTTATTCCACTGTTTGCTTTGATCTTAGTAATTTTGATTCATGATTCCCTCTGAGCAGAATAATTCGTAACGCGAGCAAGAATCACGATATCGTGAGTTCAAATCATGGTGTGTTTTCATAAAGTGAAAATCCACTAGACTCAAGATATTATAAGTCGTTTTACCATTTTTGGGAGCGGGTTTGCTTCCGTGTAGATGAAGCAAAGAATCCATGAATTAGGAATCCCAAACCTTACGAGATTTTGACTACAATGTGTCATTGCTGCGGTTATCAATTTGTTAATGTTGGATCAACATCCAACGGTAACATAATATACTTGAAGAAGGCTTGATAAACGTAAATTTGAGAAAATTTCTAGTTTTTGTTTTATCGCAATTCGATTTCGTTTCATTTTAAATCGACAGAAGATTGATTAAAAATTCCCTTTGTAAACAAACCACTAATTCCTGTCAAGTGGTTGATTTTGTTCATATCTTAGCACATTTACTTCACAAGTGTGCAGGGATGACGAGATCTTGGAAAATCTTATAACGAACAGATTTGTTTATATCCCTCGTATGTGACAGAAACAATTCATTAACGCCGATTTGAAATGCCATTTTTCACTTGCGATAATAGGTTAACAAGTTGACTTATTTGAAGTGTATATCCCATTTCGTTCCATGGTGGTGCCACTTTCCTATTCGAACAACAACAAACCCCGTGTTGGGAAAACTTTTCGGTTAACGGCAATTGTCTAAAACGCGGCCAGAAGATGGACTAGATATACGGTTAAGAGATGATCGAATTTCAGAAAATTTGGCCAATAAAACCCCCAAAGACGATGAGAATCATTTTGTGCTGAAGTAGTCCTTAACCCTACATATTTTTGTACGCATCACGAAGGTCTCTAAAACTCCCTTAACTACGTGAAGCAATTTCCCTCCAAGCCAATTTGCCGTTTAATGCATTTACTGGAGACCAAATGGTTTTAAAATGCTTTTTTCAACTGACCATAATAAGATAAAATGAATGAGTCATAAAACGGAATTTCAAAAAAGCATTTTACGAGTTGATAAGGTCGAGATAAAGCTTTTGATAGAAGTATAAGGAGTTTGAAAAAAACAAGGTTTGAAGATCGTTGCAAACAAGCTGTGTAGTTCTCAAAGGGCTGACTAAAATATGAAACCTTTTGGCACTTTTTGGTGCCATAAAAAAACCAAATTAATTTCAACTTGCTTTCATAAAGCTTAAGAAAAAACATAATAAATCTGAATGGTTTTGGCAATGTCACTTTGGATAGCAAGCAAAAACTAACTAAAACTTAAAAAACCTTTAACTAGAAATGAGAAAAAAAAATTAGTAGTTTCCATTTAATTCCAACTACCTTTGCTTATCTTGACAGATACGCGTATTTCGTCTACACTTTGCAGACTTATTCAGTGTATCGTACTAATAACTCGACAGCTCAAACTCTCTAGGACAAAAGAGAAACCTTTTTCGGTCTATCTTTTCGTGAATAATAGAAAGGTTTGAGCGGAAATAATAATGACGGCTCGCTGTCAGATGGCTGCCCACCTTTAAGACGTGATGTTGCTAGGTTGTGCGCGGTTGGAGGTCTGAATATCTAGAACGGCGATCTTCGTCCTCCTGTAGTCTTCACCAAGACTTGCCTGGCCCGTCCGTCGCCTCTCTTTGTAACTGAAAGAATTCGTCCTCATAACCATCCGTTCCGGACCGATTAGTCAACGATAATGACCGGGTCTCCGTCCTTCGGTTCCTTGGCGTCCTCGAACTGTTTGGTGCGCTTGAAGATCGTCGGGAGGTATTCCCGTACCCAGCGACGCCAAAATTGCCCAACAAAGCTTCTTGTTGACTTTCAGTTGGTTCTGAGGCACTCTGGATGTGCAGGAATGGTTTGTGGGGGTTTTGCGGTTCCCTGCGAGTTCAGAAGCAGGAAATAGATGGGTGTCAACGCGCCCTAGGCTTCTGACTCGATGGAACGTTTAGTCATCGGGGTTCCTGGTTGTGCTTAATGTGGCGAAGGCGATCTTGACCGACCTAACGAGCCGTTCCCACGATCCTCCCTTATGCGGGGCGGCTGGAGGATTGAAGATCCATTTGGTGATCGCGTTGGTGAAGGTCGATGATAAGGAGTGTATCGAATATAAGCTATCCACATACATTTGCGTTGTACGCATGTATTTGTGATGGTTTTTTATGCTCTGAACACTGCATGCTGTGCGTTTGACTGTCAGCTTTCTTTTGTTTACTTGTTTGTGCGGTACAAATTCTGCGTTTTCAAAATGTCGCGTATTGGAAAGGAAGTGAAAATTAAGGTTCTGGACACATGGCTAAGTGAGAAGGATATTACTATGCGAAAATTGGCGAAGCGGTTTGGAATTCATCATGCGAGTGTTAAAACCACCATTAATAAGTTTGAGGAACACTATTCTTTGGATGAGCTACCAGGAAGATTTCTGCCTCTTCCAACCGGTTCTTCCAACCCGAAACTGGAGCAGAAAGTGGTATCTCTAATCATGAAGAACAAATCAATGTCAATACGTGATTTGGCCAATAAAGCAGGAACGAGTGTCGGAATGATCCAGCGTATCAAGAGGCGAAACCACCTGAAGACCTACAAGAAGCAGAAAATCTCGAAACAAAGTGGAGAAAAGTAGAAGCGAGCAGCAACAAGGGCCCGGTAATTGTATTCGCGTCGTTTGCAGCGTCCGGATGCATGCGTTTTGATGGACGATGAGACCTATGTAAAGGAGGACTCAAAAACCCTTCCAGGTCCACAATACTTTACTGCCGTCGTTGGGGAGGATGTTAGCGATGCGGACAGGTTGATTCAAGTGGAGAAATTCGGTCGAAAGGTACTGGTATGGCAAGCAATATGTTCCTGTGGTTTGAAGTGAACAATTTTTTACACTACCGGAACTATAAATGCGGAAATCTATCGATCTGAGTGTCTCCAGAAGAGGTTGTTGCCTTTATATAAGAAGCATAGTACACCTCCACTGTTTTGGCCGGATTTAGCGTCGGCTCACGATGCCAAAACCACTCTCAATTGGCTTGCGGAAAAGGGTATAGATTTCGTTGAGAAAAATATCAATCCACCAAATTGCCCTCAGCTTCGACCCATCGAACGTTACTGGGCAATCGTGAAGAGGGTCTTCAAGAAGACTGGTAAGCCAGCTGGGAACATGCAGGAGTTCAAAAAAATTTGGGCTCAAGCGTCCAAAAAATGCGATGCAACACTTGTCCGGAACTTGATGAAGAGCATTCGATCCAAAGCTCGAAAATTCGTGAAGGAATAACTTAAATTTCATCCGGTCTTCATTATGTTCAAGTTTAACCTCGTACAATAAAGGATCAATTTTTTGTATGAATAAAATATCGGTTTTCAACATAATTTGAAAGAAAGTTTGTGGATAGCTTATTTTCGATACACTTCTTAGTTGCTGATTTAATTCTGCTATCTGCTCACCTCCATAAGCGGGACTTCATGCGGACATGATGGTTTGGCTTTCAAAACTCTGCACCACATACAGAGGTAAGGTATGTTCCGCACTACACTGAAAATTAAATTCTTTCATATTACGAAATCTAAGGTAGGACTAACAAATCCTACGAAATTGTTTTCTGCAACGAAATTGATTTGTACTTTTTAAGAAGCTACTATCGTATTCAATGCCACACGCGCAACTGTTCAGTGTACGAAAACGATACAAAGAGCAATGAATAATTTATTACCAAAATAAAAGGCCCGAAAAAGTGCTTCGCTGCTAAGGTGGGAGGTCAATCGCTGTTCTCCACTCCTCGGGATTGGATTTGGTCAGAATCTCTCCAATTCTATTAGCTACAAACTGTCAATGATTGGAATGGATCCAACATAGGACGGCTTTGGAATCTACCCAGAAAACTTTCCGTTTAATTTGAAGACTGTGCCTGCTACGTTTCCACACGCCTGCATCCTATTCATGGCAGATAATAGAGCACAATGGAAGTCACCATTGATATCCGCTTAAAAGTAAGCAACTCACACATATCCGGTTTCACTGCCATCTCAAAAACGTAATCCGGAAGGTCTTCGACACGCCCGGGAAATTGGCGCGTGGTACTTGAATGACTCCTAATCTCCATCGTACCATAATTGCACCCTCAATTTCGTCGTTCTAACCGCCTTCGGAAGCCAGATATCCTGAATAATTACACGTACATGAATCAGCAATTGAGAGGCCTTTTTTCTGGGTCTGGGTCGAACTGGTTCATTATGAACCGCAAGATACTTCGCTTTATAGGGATGACTGCTTCCACGTCGACATCGCTTTAAAGCATGAACACATCCTCTTCGGCATTCGATGTTCTGTCGCTCCAACAATCTTCGCAGTTCATGAATCACCTTCCTCGTGCCATCGGAGCACCTCGGATGAGTTGTCAAATGCTGTATTTATGCAAAAGCCTTGTCTATGCACTAGTTTCACCTCATCTACAACAAGGGAAGCTTTCCTTTGACTTTCGAAGCTCTGCAAAGTTGCAATAAATATTCAAACATAAATATTCTGAAAAGTCAACATTAAGAAGCAATATGACATGTTCTGGGTCATCCAAACTATCCTTGAGATTAAAACATAGGACCTACAGTTGTAACAAAAGCTTTCTGGCCTATGCAAAGCTACGCTGTGTATTGAAACATTCATTGAATATCTTGGAAGACCAACAGATATTATGAGATAATCTTCTAGGTTATCCAAACTATCCTGAAATTCAAAACTGAAAATCTACAGCTGTAACTGTAGCTTTCAAGCCCAAACAAAGTAACAATTTATGTCTTCTGGAATGTAAACAGATAGAATAAGATATCTTGGGATGCTCTAGGTCACCAAAACTGCTCTTGAGTTCAGAAGTTAGGATCTACAGTCGCAACATTAGCTTTATAACCAATGAAAGGTGACGATATGCCTACAATCACATTCAGTGAATTTTCTGTATTGTCACCAGTCATTATTAGATTATCTTGGGATGTTCAAGTTCATTAAAACCGTCCATGAGTTCAGAGCTACAGTAGCAACCGTAGCTTTTTGGGCTATACAAAACTACGATGACTATTGAAACATCGTCATAGGATAGTCTTGTTATGTTTAGGTTAGTCAAATAAATTCTACAATTGTAATATTAGCTTTATGTGCAAAACAAAATAAATTTAGTTTGTTTGGCATGAATATCCAGAGATTATCTCATAATTTCTGTTGGTCTTCCAAGGCATTAATTGAATATGTTTGAACATATATCGCAACATTTTAAAACGAATAAAGCTACAGTAACAACTGTAGATCTTAAGATCTGAGCTCCACGACAGTTTGGTCGACCTAACTATCTCAAAAAAATATTTCCTACTTTGTTCGATCCTTTCTATGTTATTGCGTACCAATTTAATCAGCACACACCAAATTGCTTGTGTCATTACGCTTGGAAAATGTTAGGCCTGAAAGAGTTAATTTCAAAAAATATTACATTGCAAAATCTGAATCGTTTACATTTAGTAGCGTAGTCCACCGTCATAATTCCGAACGACCCAATGGGGCTGTACTTTGTAGTTTTTAAATTTTGGATGATACGGACAATCCATGTTTGCAAAATAAGTCAGCAACATTAATTTCGTTAATTGTATAGAACGCTCAGATTGCGGTTTAATTGGTGATTTTTTTTTATTATGTGCCTAAAAATATGGAAATTTAAATTTGCTCATGTTCGTTTTGTACCTAAACGCAGCTTTAGTGTAACGCACACGTGGGATATTGTAAACAACATTCGCACTGATTTTCATAAAAGAAATGCTTGCACTACACTCTATTCGTACAATGCACGAAATGAATTTCGTGCCGACCAGCCAATCATTGCTTCTCTTCTATCGTACCCGTGTACCTGAACATGTTTGCGTTGCTGCTGTGGCTGCAATAAGCCTTTGTTTCCCTCGAAATATGAATTAAAACCGGGGGGCAATCATTATGAATTTCGCGGTCGCTCACATGAATTTCAGTACCAATGTGATGAATATGGTTAGGATGAATACATCACACACAAAATATCTTCACATGATCTTTTCAGAATTACTTATAATTGTAAGTTTTATAAATGTTTTATACACGTATTGTAAAACATGTCAAGTTCGAAGCGGTTGATTCTCTCGCTTTCTTTATACCACTCTAATCAACAATCTAGCTAAAAATACTGTTTTCACTGCTGCAGTTGATTAATACTATAATATTGAGCTTATAAACATGGTTCCATACATTTATAAAACACGAACAGGGCAAGACTTGATGAGTGGCTCTAAATACTGTTGAAATTACATTACAACAACGCTGTTTCTCAAAACTAGTTCTTTTTTTCATAACGATTATAAAGGATCGAGAATCAATCTATTTTTCGACAAGATTGTGGTTTCACAATGGCTTCTTCTATAAATTTCTTGGCTTCCCAAGCTTACAAAGGGTGTCCACGATGAAATTGCCACACACAAAATTGATTCGCAAAATTCGAGTTTTCATCCGATTGCCATCAAATTTTCAGGGATTGAGAAATAACTATTAAACTTCATTTTACCATTTTACTCGTATTTTATTTACAGTCCATACGCAAATGCCCGCACCTTGGCCTTAACCCCGGCCATAAGATTCTGCACAACCTGTGAATCAACCGTTTTTTGCATGTAAACCCATACTTTCTTCAGTTCCTCGACTGTCTTCACTACCTTAGGTCGCTTCATAATCGCCCAGTACTTCTCGATGGGGCGGAGCTCCGAAGTGTTGGGAGGGTTGAACATTTTCGGCACGAAATTGACCTTATTTTCCGCATACTACTTCAGCACGTCCTTGGAGTAGTGGCATGAGGCCAAATCCGGCCAGAAGATTGTTGGGATGTTGTGGGCCTTCAGGAGAGGAAGCAGCCGCTTCTGGAAGCACTCTTTTATGTACACCTATCCGTTCATCGTGTCCTGGGTCACGAAAGGTGCACTCCGCTTCCCGCACGTGCAGATGGCTTGCCAAACCAGGAGATTCTTCGCAAATTTGGACATCTTCTGAGTGCGGACATGCTCCGGAACGCTGAACTTATCCTTGGCTGTGAAAAACAGGTTGCCGGGGATCTGTTTGAAGTCGGCCTTCAAATATGTTTCGTCGTCCATGATGCAGCATTCAACTTTCGTCAGCATGTTGAGGTACAACTTCCTGGCACGGGTTTTGGCGGACTTGTTCTGCTTCTCGTCGCGAATAGGGGCCTTTTGTACCTTGAACGTTCGAAGCCCAGCCTTAGTTTTGGCCTTCTGGACAAAACATCGGCTTAGGTGCAGCTTCTTAGCCACATCCCGAACGGAGGCGTTCGGATTTCGGTTGAAGGCCCCAACTACGCGGTTGTGATTTTTGATGTTGTACGGAATACTTTTTCCTTCACTTCTGGGCTTCCGATCGGTGGTCAACCGTTCCTCGAACTGCTTAATCACTCGCGACACCGTGGAATTCGCGATTCCCAACGTTTTAGCGATGGAACGATGCGAGAGATCCAAGATTATATCACGCACGAGCTGTTCTTTCGACTTCATTTCCGCGAGTTTTGATCACAGGACTTTAAAACTTGCAGGATGTAAATAATGCACTATGAACTAAATCCACCCAAATTTTCATTAAATTCTACCCAACAGTTAAAAAGTTAGAGCAATTTCATAGTGTGGCAATTTCATCGTGGACACCCTTTAATTTTATCGAATATAAAGAAACTTGTTCTCCGAACTGGCTGTGGTAGATTAATGAAGCATGTTTCCAAGGTCGTCCAGTTAGGCCCTAAGGAAAAATCTTTGTTGATTATATTTGCCAGATGTCCAAAATTGTCAAAATCATGTGAACCATGGTGCATCTATATGTGGTTGACAGCGACGCAGAGCCCCTGACTAAAAGCGTCACCCGCTCCAAATCGAAAATTTTGGTTCTTCTTCTTTCATCTCTCCACTTCTGACGGGTCACCATAGACTTCTCGAAGTAAGATCTCAGATAGCAGACATCCAAGCTGGAGTACCCTCCATGTGTACATTTTTTTTAACAGTCATTTTAAAATTTCAGTTTGTTTCCGTTAGTTTTGGTGAATCGTATGTTGATGGCGCCACTTGCCTGCCTCGAAGTTTGATGGTCTGTCAATTTTAGTTTGGCGAAACCTAAGCTAGGCGGCGTTGTTTTTCCAACGGTTTGCTTTTAAAAATTTACGCAGTAAATTGGAAAAACAAAATGTCTAGCCTGGATGTCTGTTCTATGTGCTAAGATGCCACTAATACTGTCGTGCTACTTTACACGAATAGGATCGATTTGATTATTGTTTTCAACCACGAGATCAGCTGTCAAAGTGTTCAGGTTTACAGCGGTTTGTTTTTTATTTTCAACCAGCAAAATGATTGAATTAGTGAAACTGCTTGTGTACAAATGCTTGATTCTTGTACCAGCGCATGTGCTAATCTTTACTATCAATTTAATTGCGAAAACAATGAAAACATTGGTGAGTTAAGCGAACGATTTCTTAATTTAAATTTAAATTTATTGTCAGTGATAGAACACATTCGCTTATTATAAAGGATCGAGAATCAATCTATTTTTCGACAAATGTCACTTCGTATGATTTTTAATCCCAGTATTGACTCGGTTTCCGCCGAATACAAACAAACTCGATATTGATTTAGCTCTTGTTGTAGAAAAATTACTGTTCCATTATAGACTTTTAGGGCATTCCTGCGGAAGACCATTTCGGACACTGTATTCCAACCAGGATCCTACGTAGTTCTTGACCCTAAATAAGAAAAGAAGAAGAAAATTGTAAACATTAAAAACACAAAAACCCAATTTCCCGGTTTCCACTCATACATAGTAAATCCAAGCTGATCGGCAATGTAGGCTGCTTGAGCTGATCGATTTCCAGAGCGGCAAGTGAATATGATTGGATCGTCCAGAGCGGGCTTCTTCCGACAATACTTGCACTCGAACTCGTCCGGACTGAGTTGCAACTCTCCGGCAACGACGCTGACTGGAAAAATAAATTTAAAAAAATTCACAAGTCTTTCACCATATCCACAGAGCTAAATCCAAAACTAACGAGGAATATTGATGCTAGTCGGAATGCTTCCAGTGCAGGCCAGTTCTTCCGGTCGGCGAACGTCGATCAGCAGCACATCGGGGTGGTTCGGTAGGTCTACGATATCCTCGTAGGTGGCCGCCAACCAGGGTGGGATGCAGCGTTTTTCGAACTTATTCACACATTTGCCTGAGATGCCTTGGAGCGTTCCAATGACTAGAAGCATCACAAACGAGGATAGTAGTGACATGGTTGGGCCTTTGTGAGTTAAGGCGGATCTTGTGGGTGGAGATGATGATCTACAACTGATGTGTTCGCTTCAAGGTCGCGGTGGTTATATACACAATTCAAAAATGCATCGGGATGCAGAATGCAGAGACTGGAGCGCGTGCTATGTTATTGCATGCCGGGGAAGTTTATCAACATTGTGAATACCATGATAGTCACCACTAGCGTCGAGGTGGTGAATGTTGTCACGTTGTACTATCTTGAATTCTGTACGGTCAAAGTAAATAAGACGTGGTGTAGTAGGGTGTCGTGAGTTTCAGGCCATTTAGTTCCAGATTCTTTGTAGGCAACGGTACTTGCGGAAAAAGATGGGTGAAGTGGTCCAGGCCAGTGCTCTGTGAATATTCCCTGCAGAAAAAGTACAATCTGTCATGCCTGCAGGTTGAAATTACTTCCATTCTATTGGTTGATTGGACATTCTCTAAACGATTACGCTAGTTTACAAAATAAATCAAAAGTGATGATACTATTATAATTCATTGTGAATCTAGATGTTTTTGATCATGTGAAATTTTAATTCGCTAAGAATTCATAGAATTCACCGTCAAAATAGAAAGTAGAACAGTTTTTGAGATATGGATAAAAGTTGCCTTTTTTATAAATGAACAAAAACACATTTACTTAAAATAGAATATCTCCAACGCGTGTGATCCAATTTCAAATATTTTGTAATCAAATGAAACAAAATTAAATTTAACACCGATCTTTTTAACTTGCAATACTGTAGAAGTAATAGTTTCGACGCTATTTAAAAGTATATATAAATTTTGATGATTTTTTTTTTTTTAGATTTGTAAAAAAGTGTGCTAAACATATGATTAATACCCAAATAACGTCAAGAAAAAAATTTATTGCATGTGCAACTTAAATCCAAAAAAAACAGAGAAAGTATGGGCCAAATGTTGAAAATCGGTTGAAAAATGAGGAAGTAATGCTGGTTTTGGAAAATCCAGAAATTCGAAAGAAATACGCCCATCTCTCTCTCTCTCTCTCTTTCTCAATTTCTCTCTCTCTCTCACACACACACACACACACACACACACACACACACACACACACACACACACACACACACACACAATAACGCTAGTTTTTGTCGAGATGTCATATGAAAATCATATGAATATCATCATATTGATCATCCACAAAAAAATCGCAAAAAATTATATATACGTATACATAGCGTCGAAACTACTACTTCTACAATATTGCAATGTTCAGAAGATCAGTGTAACGTATAATTGATGACAAAATATTTGAAATTGGATCACACGCGTTGGAGATATTCTATTTGACGGTTTTCGCGCTAACTCGAACAAATGTGGGCTGCACCTTCTCAGATTACAACGAAACTTTCTGAGTGTGTAGACCATGACTAGATCAGCCACTTTGCATACTTAGTTTCTTCATTTTTTTTCCCTAGACTGTCTTTTGATAAGGGCTAAACTTTTTTTATCGATTAATTTCAAATGTGTTTAATAAAAAAATGACTTCTCCTACAAAGAAGGGTTCTATGGTGATTATCACAAAATAAGTTAAGTTTTAAGAAAAAACATTTAAAATAATAATAAATGAGCCCTACACTGAAAAAAAAAACATTTTTAAAAATTCAAAGTCGATTTAAAAAAACATCATTTTTTATTTCGATGAAATTCTGGCTCAAGATAGGTAATTAAGCTCCCTACCAACCATTCAAACATCACAAGATGGGCACTTTTAAGGTTGAAGGATTTATCATCATATTTTTGTCACCATCGAACAAGCAGTTTTTTCGTTTGATATTAAAGTTCTGGAAACGAAAATGTATTCACTGTGTTCCGCTTGGTGAGCAGAATACAGTGAATACATTTTCACGAACTATGTTTTGATTTTGAACGAAAAAACTGCTTTCGAATTTTTTATGATGACCGAAAATTGATAATGAATCCTTCAACCTTAAGGAAACAAGGTTTTTTTTAACAAAAACTTTTTCATTTCCAGTGTATTTTGTTATCAAAAACTAAACCAGTGAAGGTCATAACCATCCCAGAATCCAATGAAACTCAGTTTGTGAGGAGATTTTGCCCTATTTATTCAATCATTTGGAAGGGTTTTAATGTTTAATCGCAATAAAGAATGTGCACACCAAAAAGTAGTCAACGGGAAATTAGTGGTATTAAATGGAAAATATGAGAAAATCAAAAGTAAATCATTTATTGAGGACTTCATAAAAATATTAAAAAATATTAAATATTAAATAAAAAAAAATATTAAATAAAAATAAATATTCACAACTCATAGTAAAAAAATAACAATCATTTTTGGCCAAATCAATTCTTTAATAAATATCAGAAACCTAAAGATTATTAATGCTCAGAACGCTTAACAAAATATCATATGCGAGGCAGCTTTTATGGTGCAACTTTTGGTTTTGCTTTTGCATAATTTATGCGCCGTTCTAAAGATTAAAAAAACAACAGAAAATTCCCTTATATTTTGCAAGTTTGAAGGATCTCTGTTGAAATCATCAAAAATCGTCATGGTGGAATAAACACATGTTCTACACTGTCGATTAAAATTATTTTTAAAACATAAAAAAATGTCTAGATTATCGTTCAATTTTTTTCTTACTCATAATGTATTATCTCAATCATCGACAAAAAAAATGCATCTATCTTAATTTTTAGTGATAATTGTATTTAAAATTTCAATCGGCACTGTAATTTTGTTCATAGTTATGACGTGAGGTTGAAATTGAGTCCAAAATACATCTTTAAGAGCAGTCTAATAACATACTTATGATGTTTCATTGAAAATTATTTGAGTTAGTTATTATAACATCATAATAACCACATTATGGCATCTTGTTAGTGAAATGTCATTTGGCTTCATTAATTTTAGAAAGTTACGTTTCTTGTCGTCTGTCACAATGAATCAACTGCGGATGGGGATTGCATGCTATAGTTCCGAAAAATATGTTTATTAATTTCTTAACAAGATATCTTGAAAATGGGCTAGGTCTGCTTTTTAATCGTAATGAAAAATTTATAGAAAGTAATGGGAATTCATAATCATATTCATCATATGCATAACAAACATAACTGTCAAATTCGATCTCTGTCTACATCTGCTAGTTCGACACTTGTTGGATTGAATTGTTGTGTTCATGAATTTCTGCTCTTAGTTTTACTTTTCAATAACTTGATTATAACCTATTGGTTTTTGTGATGCTATAAACTACCAAAATAAGACATCGTCTTGTCAAAAGCATGTTATGCAGTGCATCTTGAAAACTTCCTACACGACCTAATAGATGTAATACAAAATCTGTTAATTGTACTGTTTTGGTCAGATATGAGTCGAAAATAAAGTCATATGTTCTAGAAAAACACATGAGTGATATGATAGGCCAAAGTTTTGCGATAACATTCTCTCAGCTTTTTCATAACAAAAGATGTTTTTCATTTCATTTTTAATACTCCTGTATAACATAATTTCAAGATAACTGGTTAAAGAGATGTTTTTGATGTTACTTGGTTACTTGCTCTTAACACATGCTTTGACTGGAATCTACATAGACTAGCAAAGTTCTTCTTATTTTTGTATTGTGATGCTGCCCCATTAGACATAAAATAAATTTTAGAAAAATTCGTTAATTTTTTCATAAAATCTATCATTATTAAGATGAACAACTGAACTGCACTTGTATCGTGAGTCATTACTACATCCGATATGATAATGAAGCTAACATTTGCAAGTTTATTATAATTCTAATAGTAAATTTCAAATGGGTGTATTGTTGCTTGCGAGTTGTTCCAATGATATCCTTGAGCAGAGTTTTGAATTATAAATGAATAATTTTCAGAGAAATCACAAATCGCAAAAATTTCATCATCGTTTAATGAATCTTTTTTATTTTGGAGAAATGATGATTGTTGTTTATAAATAAGGTCATAAATTATAAGTTTGTCCATTTAATCAACGAGATACGAAACAAATCCATCATCAGTTTTAATAATCGTTACTAAACAACAGCTATCAGTATTCAACCACTGTTGAAATTGAGTTTCATTGGATTCTGGGATGGTTATGACCTTCACTGGTTTAGTTTTTGAAAACAAAATACACTGGAAAAATATCAATGGGACATGAAAAAGTTTTTGTTAAAATCAACTTTGGTTCCTTAAAAGTGCCTATCTTGTGATGTATGAACGGTTGGTAGGGCACATAATATCCTATCTTGAGCCAGAATTTCATCGAAATCAAAAATGGTGTTATTTTTAAATCGACTTTTTTTAAGTGTAGGGCTCATTTCGGATTATTTTCACTTTTTTAAAAAAAAAAACTTAACTTATTTAGTGATACAACACTTTTTTGTAGGAGTAGGCATTTATTTTATTAAACACATTTGAAAAAAAAGAATAAAAAAAAAGTTTAGCCCTTATCAAAAGACAGTCTAGAAAATAATTGAAGAAACTAAGCATTCAAAGTGGCTTATCTAGTCATGGTCTACACACTCAGAAAGATTCGTTGTAATCTGAGAGGGTGCTGCTAACTCGAATACGATTTGGGGCAAAAACCGTCATTTTAAGTAAATGTGTTTTTGTTCATTTATAAAAAAAAATCAACTCTTATCCATATCTCGAAAACTGTTCTACTTTTATTTTATTTTGACGGCTTTTTTGAATTCTGCATAAAATTTCACAAAAAATTTCATTTGATAGAAATGATGATCAGCTTACCGAGTTCATAAATGCTGTAAACTAATGTTATTCAAATGAAAGGATTACCCAACATCAGAGTCGAATAACTACTTGTTTAATCAAATTTGGAGAAGTTATTCAGCTTTTGTGCTTTTTCGGCTCCTAAAAATTTAAAATTTTCAAACCAGGCACATATTTAGTATTATTTTAAAAATGGTTTTGTTGTATAATTATAATCAGATATATCTCACCTAAATCGGCTTCCAAAATCACACTAACTTGTTGATACGATAAAATAAAATTGTTCCATCGTGAATCGGAATTTAATGCCGTCATTGCAATTAATTTGACTTCAAATACGATTCACTTCCAACACATCTTTGAACAGAGTATTACGATACCGGGTTGGAAAGCGCCACAGAAACACAACAATTTTTTTTCATAAGCATCACAATACAGCGCATGGTCGCAGCAGAACGTGGTTTCATTCAAAATACAAACTTTTCACAAAGCATGGTCACTTCCAATTCATTTCCAATCAATGCACAGTGGTCCAGAATGAAAATTTAGCTGGAAATTTACATTTTCAGCCAAAGTTTGAAGTTTTGGAGCAACATTATCTTTCACATAGTTGTTTCTTATAACAAGTTGCTTCTTTTGGTGTGAATGAAAACTATGGTGGTCCTTATTTTCAGAGCAAACGAAAATCTAACTTTTTTGTTTGCAGAAATAAAAGCATACATTATTCAGCAGAGTTGGAGATAAAATAATTTCAAGCAAGTTTGAAGGTATATTTTTTCTGTACCTTTTGATGTGACCGAATTAGAGCATTTTTTTCGGTGTCTCAACTTTTTCTTTCAAATTTTCCAACAACGTTGTCTTCAGATGATTTTTATAACTTTAAAAGATAAAAGTTTTGACGTATAAATCTTGCCAATATCTCATTTTGTTAAAAAATTAAAAAATTACGCCCTTTTCACATGTGTTTTACTCAATTTAAAAAAAACACCAAAAGAAGCGCCTTGTTATTAGAAACAACAATGAGAAATGCAATGTTGCTCCAAAACTTCAAACTTAGGCTGAAAATGTACCTTTCCAGCTGAATTCGCATTCTGGACCACTGTGCAATGAAATATATGTTAACTATGAACAAAACACTTCTTCTCTTCTAAATGTCTTCAACGCTCGACTGAACTATATGAGACCACACAACACTGATGAGCTTTGCTAAAAATTAGTGGAATTAAAGGAAAAAATGACAGCGAAAGGAAAAGAAACCAGAGGACCGAAGTAGCAAGAACAAGTGCCCCCTGAAGTCATTTTGTCTGGTCACCCTAGCCATCAGCTTTGTTCCGCTATGAAGCTGTTCCTTATCAATTCCTGTCTTAGTCAGTTCCACACTTCTTTCTTGTTAATTTTTGCCATACTGTGGGCTGTTGTTCAAATTAATCTAAAATGTTTGATATTATAACCAAACATTAACAGCTGCAATCTAACAAGAGCGAGTTAATTCAAGGGAACATTCCTACTATGCATTCCCCTTCAAGCTAGTAGCTTTATTAAACAATTAGTCCAGCTCAGGGAGGCTCCGTTAATTAAATGCGGTGCTGGTATAAATTCAAGCACGTCCCGGTAGTTTATGAATCCTGTTGGCATTAAACAGTCGGGAAAATGTGCAGCAGAGGCCAAAAGCTGAGCCTGCGACTAGCTAGTTATTGCCACCGAGGCGTCCCACAAATCTTCGCTTAATCATTAGCTGGTGCGCTTGAGGGGAATATTTCTCGGTGAAGAGCTCTGACCTCAGCCTTAGTCAATTAGGTGGTGTGGTTTTTGTTATCGTTGTTAAACAGTTTGGCTCTTGCAATTTACCTCCTTGAAAATTGGGCACGGTAAAATCCTGACAAGCAAGATTTACGATAGCTGTCTGCACACTGTACAGTGCACGGAAACAAAAAGCCGTTTCTGTTTTCATGAATAGAAAATCATGAAACGAACTCTAAGCGAACAACAAGCAACAACAAGCGGGAATAATGTGTTTTGTCAGAAAGTAGAAAACCTAACCTAGTAGCACACTTGTTGCCATTTGGTTGAGATAACATAAATATGACTTGCTAAGTCATAATCAAGTTACTACACGCTAATTGTGATCGTAGTGTGCTGCTTGGGTAGTGTTCCAAGCTAATTTGATTTGTGTTTTAAATTTGTTTTTACAAAAGATGATCTGTATGTTAAGCGCAAATTGTCATTACCGGGAACACAATTTCAAAGTCAATGCTTCAACGATTCGACCATTTTCACTCATGTTTCTAAAAGACTTGATCAAGGCCTCCTACATGAAAGGCTACTTAGTATTTTTGTTTAAATTAGTCTAGGGTAAATGGACCAAAAGTGCAAGATCGGACTTATTACATACATATGTTATCAATCAACATGATTTTTACTCTTTGAATATCAACAGTCACACTAGTTGCATTTGCTCTCTATTTTCAGGAAAATTGTTCATTTTGCAATTGATTTTACTTTTTAGATTGAGAAGCTCCTTCATGAATAGGGAGTAGGTTTTCCTATAGTTGCGGCGGTATTTCATCACCTATACCTTGTAATTAAACATTCTACCAGTGGCAATAAGCAAACACCTTTCAAAAAGGAAACATTGCAAATGATAGACGGCAGCACAAGGGTTCACGATGAAAATACGCCTTGTATTCAGGGATGCCATATTCACAGACATGTCTGTAAATTTGCACGACTTTTCATTTTTTGTTGCAGATTTTGTTAACGATACAGACATTTAGTAGACATTTTATTTACGTTGCAGACTTTTACAGACATTTGAAATATTTTTAAATTTCAATAAAGGTACTCTCTGAAGTTCGGATTTAAAACGTACTAGGGTATGAACTGGAAGATGTATAACCAAGATTATATACACTAATTGTTATAACAAATGGTAAATTTTATTTTATCGTTTGAACATTACTTTTGTGATCCTTCATTTGTTCTAAAGCCCTGCCGGTTGCCACTGAGACAGAACAACAGTAAATGTCATGAGCTATTGAAATAAATCTTAAAATCCCAAGCACTTCTAAACGCATTTGGTGCATTTGCATTAGGGATTTAGAAGTATATCCCTGAATCAGTCCTAGATTCCTAGAAGTATAGAAAGAAACGAGCCAGAATCTAGGGCATATCCTGAAAGTTTAGAAGAAAACTCTCAGATGCTTCAGGAAGATAATTTCTAGAAGTTCAGGAAGAGACTTGCTCGAAGAAAAACTTCTCCGATGTTCAGGTAGAAACTTCTCAGAAGTATTGGGAGCAAGCAGTTCAAGCAAGAGGAACCTTCAAAAATTCAGGACCGAACATTACCAAAGTTCAAGATCAAACTTACCAGCATTTCAGGACAGAACTTCCCCAAGAAACAGGAGAGGACTTATCAGAGCTTCACGAAGAAGTATAGGGAAGAGGACTTCCTATGGAAGTTTGGAACTTTTCACAGGCTATGGAGTTCTTCCAGAAATTCAAGATTGAACTTCCCGAGTTCAGAAAAAAACTTTCCTCGGATTTCAGATGGGAACCATCCAGGAAGTTGAGTACCTATAATTTCCCAGAAAGTTGGAAAAACCGGAAGAAACTTCTTAAAAGGTTAGTTGGAACTTCCCAAAAGTGCTAGGCAGCTTTTTCTAAGCTAAGAGGTTAACATTTCAAAATTTCAGAAAACGGATTTCTCCCAAATTATTAAGAGCGAACAGAATGAAACTTTCCAGGAGCATTGGGGGTGCTTCCTTCTAATTTGAGCACGAATTTCCCAATGTTTCCGGAACAAACTTCCCCAAATTTCTGGAGAAACTTCCCAAAGTTCAGAAGAAGACTTTTCAGAAGTGCAGGAAGAAACTTCGAGAACAAATTTAAGGGAATTTTCCTAAAATTTTGGAGACGGCTTTCTCAAAGTTTCAAAAAAAAACGTTCCCCACAGGTCAGGATGGGACCAATCAGGGGTTTGGATAGAATAAGCTCAGGAAAAACTTCCTCGAATTTAGGAAGAAACTTTACCATAGAGAGCACTACTTGTAGGATCAAGAAGGATTTTTAAATCAGTAAAGAACTCCTCAGAAGTTCACAAGAGGACTCATACTCTCAGAAGTTCGGAAGAGACCAAAAGTTTAGTTGGAACTACCCAGAAGTGCTGGAGAGCTTCCTGAAATTCCGAATCGAACATTCCAGCATTTCAGAATGAGAACTTTTCGATGTTCAGAAAATCCCAGAAGTTCAGGTAGATACTTTTGATAAAATCAGGAAAAAACTTACCAGCAGTATAGGATGAACTTTCTCGTAGTTCAGTGAATACATTCTCAGAAGTTCAGGAAGAAACTTCTAACAACTTTAGGAATATTTTCCAAGAAATTCTGGAGAGTACTTTTCCAAAGTTTCCCAAAGGTCATGGGGAAATTTGCCTGAAGTTCA